>JANRGW010034004.1:0-15491 GCA_024733675.1 Psilopsiagon aymara | reverse complement strand
ATTTTCCCCTTCTTGAAAATGGGGGTTATATTTCCCTTTTTCCAGTCATCGGGAACTTCACCTGACTGCCATGATTTCCAAATATGATGGACAATGACTTAGCAACTTCATTTGCCAGCTCCTTCAGGACCCGCAGATGGATTTCATCAGGTCCCATGGACCTGTGCACATTCAGGTTCCTAAGGTGGTTTTGAACCTGATCCTACAGTGGGTCTAAGGTCTTCACTCTCACAGTCCCTTCATCTGCCTTCCAAGACTTGGGTGGCATGGTCAGAGCACTTGCTGGTGAAGACTGTGGCAGAGAATTCATTGAGAATCTCAGCCTTCTGAAATCCAGGGTATCCCGTTCTCCTGATAGCTTCTGGAGAGGGCCCATATTATCCCTAGCCTGTCTTTTGTTTGCATCACACCTATAGAGGTCCCTTCCTGTTATCTTTCACATCCTTTGCCAGTTTTAACTGGGCCTTAGCTTTCCTAACCTGATCCCTATCTTCCTGGACAATGTTTCTGTATTCTTCCCAGGCTGCTTGTCCTCACTTCCACCTCTTATAATCTTCAGTTTTTACTTCTGAGATTCCTCAGCAGTTCCTTATCCATCCATGGAGGCCTCCTGACCTTCTGCCACATTTTCTTCTATTCAGGATGCAACACTCCTGAGTTTGATTAAGATAGAGAAGAAGATTAAGATAGAAAAGGAAATCATGAAAGAAATGGAAATAGTTAAAAATAATTAACATTAGTAGGATCATGCTGTTGACACCAGCAGAGAAAGTCACAAAGTGTCCTACTAATGAGGAACCAGACAGAGTACTAAAGGAGTAGGGTAAGAAAAGTCAAGGTACTAGAAGTACCCAAAAACTAAACAACTGGTTTTAAGAAAAGAACTGAAAATACATGTTTAAAGTGTGTTATGTTTGGGAATAGTCATCACTCCACAAGCGAGAGTTATGAAGGAACGAGTGAGAAAACAGATGCTAAAAATAAAAAATAGACATGCAAAGTGAAGTGAAAAGTCTGAAGTGAAATGAAGCAGAATCAGAATTGTTGATGGACAGATGAAAAAAAGTGACCTTCGTGCAAAGGTCAAGAAAGAAGTTAGCAATTTGATGGAGAGGAAGAGTGTTTCAATGCTCTACACAGAGTGAATCAAAAGGGAGAGGAGAATATGTTCTGGTAATGAAGAATAATGACAGTAATAGACCTTGTGAAACTTGTAAAAACATGAGCTACATAGAAAGAACGGAATCACCATTGGTACCAAAATACGAATACAAGATTAGAAGGCAAATTCCTAATGTTAATTATGGAGGTTTAAAAGATGATCAGTTCTAGAGGGTCTTTTAATTTTTTCAGACTCATTTAAGCATGCTTTGACCCAGTTTTGAGCTAGCTAAAAGCAGAGACTAAACTCTGCATTTGTGAAACCAAAAACCGACTTTTCTCAAGCTGAGTGCTATACCTCCTGCAAGATTCCAGTACTTCTTAGGCAGGTTAAATGGTATGTCCTTGAAACAGCCCTGGAAACATGGCCAGCAACATACTTTCCTGTTCTCCTCTCCTCTGAAATAGCAGATACTGATTGCTTCCCAAAACAGAATACCAAACACAGTAGATCTTGACCTGAGGCAGTATGGAAGTTCCTGCAAGTCCTACAAAGGACAGAAAAGGTAACAGTTCCCCTCCAGAGTTCCCAAATACTTTGTGTGCTTTGTTTTCCCCAGCAAAGCACAGATCAGAAGGATAACATGTGGAGATAAAAATTACACTAGGAAACAAGTTTTTCTAAAAATAATCACTTTTAATTCTGCTGCAACAGATACTATTAAGAGAAAGAGTAGAACATGCCAAAAATGCATTGTATCAAACTTTGTGAATTTTCAGGATGACAATGTCTATAAATGGGACATCTATTTGAACTCCTTTGCATGGCCCTCACTGTTTCCTTCCTGAGCTAAGTGAACAAGCTAGTAGTATACCCTCTGTAAGAAGTGTATACAAAACTGCATTTTTCCAGAAATTAAGGAAGAAGATTTAAAACATCCTACATTTGTTATATTATTTAGTTAAGTTAATCACAGAACAAGGCCAAATCACTCTCACAAATAAAAGGTCAACATTTGGAAGAAGCCTCATTCAACTTAGTCTTGACCATCTTTGAGTTCTGAAGATTTATTTTCTCCAGTTTTTATAAACAAAAGTAAAAAGAGAATACAAATATACAGCTCCTTAATCATGAATGACTCAGTCTTTTTTCTTTTTTTTTTTTTTGACAGAAAGAAAACCTAACAGTGCTATCCCAGAATACACTTACTATTTTTACTACTAATGTTATTTTATTTCGAAATAAAATTTCTAATGTTATTTTGTTTCTAAAATAACATTAAGTTTTGTCAACAGAAGTGAGCCATGACAATTGGCACATCATACCAGGCATTCCTTAGAGCCACAATGAACAGTCAACTCAAGCATCTAAGGAAAATTAGGGTTCTTCTTCCCTCATCCTTTGTTATCTCAGAGACCGCTTTCAGAGTCCATGCACTTTTCAAGACATTTTCAAGAAATTCGCAGGTGAATCCAATTGTATTCTTGACTGATGTACATCAGAAATTGCCTTTCCAAAAGACTAGCCATAATCCAGGCTTTAGCCTGCCTAGGTCCATTGAGTAAAAAAAGACGGTTTGGCTGGCAAGGCTCACAGGGCAAGAACCTCTATTCATTAATTGTTGTCTCTTTAAGGTTGCACTAACAGAGCTTGCCTTAGTGAGGATACTAGCAGAGAAAGCATGCAAATCTTTCATATCTGACCATTTGGCAAAACAGAATCAGACTGTAGGAATTGGGAGCACAAACCTGTGACATAGCAACCTGAGATTTTGATGGTGGTTCACTTAAATAATTCATTAGTTCTCTTGTTCAGGTTCAGCAAAATGTTGTTGGAGTGAAGGAAAGGTTGAGTAAACAAACACCCCTACAAAGGAGTTTTTCTTGAATGTTTGATAATCTTTTCTCACAGAACTGAAAACTTTTGAATGGAAAGAGTGTGATAGCAGTTTTAGAGTGCCAAAATAAAAATGTTTGGAATATAAAAGGCAAAGATATACCAAGATGACATGAGAAGAAAGCTTGCACTGGGAACTGACTCAAGTTCTTTTAGTAGCTTCATGGAATTCTGGTAATTAACCACTTTTCAATGCCTAGCTAAGGAAAGCAGAAATCATTTTTAACGTCTTATTCACAGTCCCAGTGCCATGCACAGTACAGTTGATCTGTTATTCCTTACCACAGAAGGAAAAGAATGTGAGAAAACAAATAAATTAAAGCATAATTAAAGCTACTACCAGAAAAAAAACCTTGCGTATAAATGTGAGAAAGAATTGCCTTTCCAAAGAAAAAAATAAAGTACAAGAACTTCTTTGTTTCAAAATATGCAAGAAAAAGGCACTGTAGAAATTAGCTTGCACTTAAGGACTCAAATAGGACTGATACAGTTCATCTTCAACAGACATCATCCTGTTTGTTCAAACCAAATTTGTTACATATTTTATTACCTTTCTTGTTAGCAACATTCTGAAATAATTAATATTAGTAGCTGACTAAAACATTAATTTACATATAGCACAATGCATTACAGAGCAGAGTAGAAAATCAGCAGCAGAATAAGGAAGGCTATTGTTTGCTTCAAAGATTTATGGTACATGATACAACATAGGATGCTGTTTTGAAGTGCTATCTATTTCATTTTGATACAGAAAAGAACATGATATTTTAGAAATAGTAATCTTATATGTTCAATCAATTATTAAAGCATTAAAACAGAAACCCGAGGCTAATTTTCTTATGAGTAGAATATGGAGAGGTTTGGCATAATCATACTGGTCCAAGAGATGATGTATTTGGATCTAAGTGACTTCACCATTCTCCCCAAAGGCAGGAGCACAAATATGATAAAGGTCTAAATAATTATTAACACTTCTGCACATATAAATATGTAATTCCTACAGGTACCATCTCAATTTATTATTTTACCAGCAAACCAGCACATTTTAGGATTGAGACTAATAGTCAGCCAAATTATTTCTTACCATTTACTTTAGGAAAAACACACTCATCTCTTCCAGCACCACTCAAAATTCTTTCTATTTATAACATTCAGCTGGCTGCACAGATAACTCTGTGTATAATTCTCTCTCTCCCATGATGTCCCTTCCAAATATTGCCAAAGTTGTGTTTTCAGGAAGTTTTGCTGATTTCTTTTTATAATCAGGTTAACTTAGGTCATATTAGAATACTGGTACAAATATCACAGACATCTACAAAGGCTGCTAGAGTTTCTTTAAATTTTTGATGGCATAACAGAAATTCAAATATTATTAATACACCACAAAAAAACCCCAATCATAAACAATAATTTATAAATCATGTACTGACATAATTCGCTTACTGATTACATGCAGTCTAGCCACAGCCATCAGATCTTATAACAAAGTCTGTGTTCAAACATGGAATACAACTATTCTGCATTTCCAGAGGAGCATCCTTTATTTACCTAAGTTATTGATATATGGTCGTCAGTCCACTCTACTTATAACACTTATGACCTTCAGACTTGCTCTTTTAAAGCATGCTGTTATAATAGCATGTAGAGACCTATCCCCAGACTTAAGTTTCTGAGAAACCTGTAATAATTCAGCTACCTCCCCATTCACACTGAGTCATCTTCCAACCTGTATTATACTAGAGATCTGCTTATCAATTTATGCTCCTTATTCAATAAGAGACTAAAGCACGCATACCCTCTTTTTCCAGCCACTAAGATAAAAGTGTTTAATTCTGTATTCAGGCTTTGCAGGTCTAAGATAAACTCTGCTAGATGAAGCAACTCTTATCCTCATTTTTTGACCTTTGTTACCATGTCCCCATTGTTCTGTTTTCTAAGTATTGACTTCACCTCCCCTATCAGGGAAAGTTTCAGTAATATCTGTGAAGGTAGCATATTCTTTATGTGGACATCCTTCCTCTGTTACTGCTGAAGGAATATGGGAAAGAAAATCCACAATCATAAATCATTAGAGTGTCTTTACTCAGAGCTAGCTGACCGGCGCCCCTCTTGCATTGAAAGTAAATATCTCATTAGAGGAAGGAAGAAGAGAGAAGAGAAATTATGCCTCTGGGAAAAATTAAATATCAATATCCAGCTTAGTTTCCATTTCTTATAGCCATGTAATGATAGAAGCCAGGACCCCCAGGGGAAGAGGTGAATCCCTCAGTATGTTAGGCCTCACCACAATTGCTGAATTATTTTTTAGCTATGGACTTGTTTTGTATATTGCTAACGAATTTTTTGTACAGAAAGCAGTGCCAAATAAAGATATAGACTTTCCAGTGGTAGATTATAGTACCACCTTGAAGCTCAAGGACAAAAAGGCTGACCCTTGCCCATATCGACGTCTCAGCTTGACTCAGGACAAACTACATGAGTCCCAGTTTCCATCCACAGATGAACAGATACACCTCCCTGCTTTCCCCGAACACCTGCAATCACCACACACGATGCCGACTTCATTTTCAAAATTGGCAGCATTTTACTTATGATGATTTGGACACAGCAAATCCAAGTCTGCATCCAAGGGAAAATTAGAATTCAAGACAATGTTACCCATCAGAAATAATGAAATACTTTCTGCTGCATTGAGGTTAGGAGACTGATTATAACTTGTATTTCTGCTCTACTGCAAAATTAATTATGGTTTTTGATAACTTTCCATTAAGTATTGGTTTGACACAGCATAACAAGTAAAAGCTTTATTTCTGAATATTGATCTTCCTGACCTGAGTCCTTCAGTTGTGTCTTGAAATGACAGAAAACTAACCTTTTGTTTAACAAGAGAATATAGAAGAGGAAGAAAGAAAAATAGCACCTAATCTTTATGCAAAGATGGCTTTGTTAGATGTTTTTCATTTCAAGTAAACATAGTTTCAAAAATTGCTTTGGTGTAGGTGTTTCAAGTACTGACTCTGCATTGCACTACAGCTTCCTACAGAGCTCACTGCAAGACAGGGACGTCTGTTGGATTGCAGCCATTACACTTAATTTCCTGTGGTTTATGTCTGCTCCCTTCTTGTTTTATTGTCTAATCCTAGTGTGAGTAATTATGGAGAATTGGTGGCGTGGTACAGATTTACACACAAATCTACAAGTTATTTCTTCAGTTCCCAGGATGCTGAGATGCAAGCACAATTGGATCACTTCTCAAAATTGAAGTGAAGAGAAAAATTCATTTATTAATTAAACTATATTCTCAAGTTTGTAATTAAGAAACTTGTGTTTGGCAGATTTGCAGTAAGCAGAAATATTTTTATGTTTCAGGAATGATAGAAATATCTTCACTAAAGGGATTTCATGTAAGTCTTTGCAATCAAGGAATTTGAAGTTCAAGCTATAGATGACTTCAGATTCCCACCCCCCACTAAAATGCCTCTTAAAGATTTCCATTATAACAAAGGAAATGCTCTTATTTTTGAAGAAAATGCTTCACGACTTTGCATTCTAGTTCTATCTGATGTCACAAAGAGCACAATTTTACTCCTCCGTGAAGCAACACTCATGAAGCTGTGCATCATGAGTTTTTCAGAGGGGTAATGTAGCAGGTCGTCTAGAGAGGTTGCTGGGAAGGACAAAACCAAGCAACTCAGGGCTCATTCTGCTGCTGCCTCTCATGTAACCATCTTGGAAAGGAAAAGAGGGGCAGACAGCTGTGGGGAAAATGGCTAGATTCTTGTCTTTTTTGTCATACTTGTTCTGGTGGCAAACGAGGACAAGTTTTGCTCATCCTGTCTTCTTAATCCCCACTCATTCTGATGTCTCAGAAGGGGCTTTAATTTGTGTTAGTGTCATGGGTTCAGCAGTAGTAGTCATTTTTCTCCTTCTTGGTAGCTGGTAAAGGGCTGTGTTTTTGACTTTCCGCCTGGGAACAGCGCTGATAACATTGATGTTTTCAGTTACTGCTTAGAATGTTTTGGTCTGATCAAGGACTTTCTGAGCCTCATGCTCTGCCAGGGAGGAGGGGAAGCCGGGAGAAAGCAGAGACAGGGCACCTGATCCAAACTGACAGAAGAGGTATTCCATACCACAGCACATCATGTCCACTGAGGGCAGGGACCTGGAAGAAGGGGGTTTGCTGCTGGGTCAGGCTTGGTATCGGGTGGTAAGTGGTTGTATTCTCTTCCCTTGTTATTTCCCATGTCATTATTATTATTGCTGGTAGCAGTAGTGGGGTTTTGTTATACTTTAGTTACTGGACTGTTCTTATCTTGACCTGCAGGGCATTTTTTGATTCCCTTCTCCATCCCTCCGGGAGTGGGAGGAAGGAAGAGGGGGGAGTGAGTGAGTGAACTGCATGAGAGGTTTAAACCACAACATTTGGTGAAATTCCACCAACTACGCCCCTGCTCTTCCGACTCCTAAAGACTCTTCTGCCCCTCAAGCCCTGCTAAAATAGAAAAATACAGGGGTTTTCCACCAATATGTACATGCTTACTACACTGACGTTCTTGAGGACAAAATACTAAACTCTGGAAAGTATTTACTCAGTTACATCATCTTTACCCACTAACTCCTGTTTTCTTTTCCCTGAGCAACCCATAAGCCTGGCTATGGACTTTATGCCACATGGATCAAAACATTTTGCAGGAATCTGTCCTTCGGTTTTTAACCCTTTTTAGTTGATCTAAATTTAATGTTTCATTTTGTTTGCTTTGTATCGTTCCTGTGCTGTATGAGGGTTTCTAATGCATAAATAGACCAGCAGTAAAAATAACTTCTGAAACATAACAACTATTATCTGGAAAATAACTTTCACATATCACTGTCCCCAAAAAATCCTCAGTAAAAAAAAAAAACACAAAAAAGGCAGAAGGAGAAAAATTTGTTTCTCTGGCCCAGCACTATTCTGCCAAAAGCCAGAGCATCAAATCCATGTGATTTAATGCATATCTCATTTCAGAAGCTTTAGTGGTGTACTCTGACTCCCCCCTACCCTTCACTTATGATACTAAGACCTTAATTATGTCTCATGAATTGTTTTTTTATATATATATATAGAAGAGGTTTCTTCTTTCCTGATTGTTACTAGGACAAAACCATCTCTGGGAATATATTAGAAAATTTAAGTGGACAAATGTTTGAGTAGCATTTGTCCCACTGTTGTAAAACAAATATTAGGAGATAGATAGTAAATGATTGTAGGTTGAATGCTTTCAGCCATGTCCAGATTAAGACATGAGCAGAATAGTGAATATCAGGGATAATAAGGTTTAAAGATGCACAGATATTTACAGCTACAATACTGAGATTAGGTTTGCTTCCAGTGAGAAGTCTGAACAGCAGACACATCAGGCACTGAAGGAAATTCTACTGTATCCTGGGTGGCATCAAAAGGAGCATGACCAGCAGGTCGAAGGAGGTGATCCTGCCCCTCTACTCTTCTCTCCTGAGACCTCACTTGGAGTATTGTGTATAGTTCTGCTGTCCTCAACATAAAAAGGACATGGAACTGTTGGAACAAGTCCAGAGGATGGCCACGAGGATGATCATGGGACTGGAGCACCCCTCCCGTATGATAGGATGAGAAAGTTGGGGCTGTTCAGCCTGGAGAAGAGAAGGCTGCGTGGAGACCTCGTAGCAGCCTTCCAGTATCTGAAGAGGGCTTATAAGGAGGCTGGGGAGGGACTCTTCCTTGGGGACTGTAGCCATAGGACAAGGGGTAATGGGTTAAAACAGATGAAGTTTAGATTGGATATAAGGAAGAAATTCTTTACTGTGAGGGTGGTGAGGCACTGGAATGGGTTGCC
Source organism: Psilopsiagon aymara (assembly GCA_024733675.1). Classification (NCBI taxonomy): domain Eukaryota; kingdom Metazoa; phylum Chordata; class Aves; order Psittaciformes; family Psittacidae; genus Psilopsiagon; species Psilopsiagon aymara. The sequence goes on along the minus strand of JANRGW010034004.1, from coordinate 6,641 downwards.
CAGGAAAGTTGTGAATGCTCCACCCCTGGCGGTGTTCAATGCCGGGTTGGACATAGCCTTGGGTGGCATGGTTCAGTGTGAGGTGTCCCTGCCTATGGCAGGGGGTTGGAACATGATGAACTTCAGGTCCTTTCCAGTCCTAACTGTTCTATGATTCTATGATTCTAAGTGATACATCCCACAGGTTTCAGTAACACTCTACATGGAAAGTCTGTATTCTATACACAGAATTTTGATTCAACAATACTACTGTACTAATTTTATCAGTGTTACTTTCTGCAATGTATTCTGACGTATAATGTCCTCAAGCTGTGTCAGAAGAGATTTATACTGGCTATTTCTTCACCAAGAGGGTGATCAGGTATTGAACAGGCTGCCCAGGGAAGTGGTGGAATCACCATCCCTAGATGTAGAGGAGGCCCTTAGTGATACGGTTTAGTGGCAGACTTGGCAGTCCTGGGATAAAGGTTGAACTCGATGATCATACAGTTCTTGTCCAACTTAGCTGATTCTATGAATCTATTCTATGAATCTTCAGATCCCATATAAATAAGCCTTAGGATTTGTACTTGCATCAGGATTGAAGTTTCAGTGATATACAGAAAGTTAAACCTTATTTATGGCAACATTCTTTCTCATTTAACAAGAGACATAGGGAAGTAATGTCACTTTTACATCCTATTGCAACGGGTTTGGTTAAAGCAGGAACAAAATTAACATATGGTTAATGCTTTCCTGCCCCAGCAACAATTCCATTTTCCATTCTGAGAGTGGACTATTTCAGGACACCACTTTGTAAGAGTATTCACATTTCTGTATTTGCACTGTTAGGTGTTATATTTAAAATTAACACATCAGTTCTACAAGAAGAAAAGTGTTTCTTAAGTGATAATCTCTCTATATTGAATTCTCTGCTTTATATACAGAAAGTCATAGTAGAAGTGCAGCATTATAGATTTTAAACAGTCACTCATAACAGACTATGTGGACATGAGATTGAATAGAAGGACATATTCTTTGCTGCCATTTTTTTCTGTAGGCTTACAATTAGCACTTATGTTCTCATAGCTTTCATACCATTGATTGGCAATTTGAGTAATTTGAGGAGAATTCTTTAAATCCTAAAAATGAACCCATTGGAAATAAAAAGAAGCATTAAGCCTAAATGTAAGATTCCCAAGGCAGAGGGTGGAGTCCTATGGGTCAGAGGAGACAACACTAGTAAACCTCAGTGTAGCACCTTGATGTAGGATGTTGATTTCATTGAAGATTTTTATACTGCTATTGCTATCTGAAAGAAAAAAAACCATCCAACCAACCCTAAATTCTTGGAGCAAAATTTCAGTTACTTCCAATAGCTCAAAGTTTTAATTTTCCTCTCAAACAGCATTGTTGGGGAATAGTCTGCTGATGAAGAAATAGGGTCTATCACTACAGTATAACTTTGAGCTGCTTATGTTTAATAGCCATGACTGAGCAAGTAGAAGTTCCTTTTAAGGAGTGACATGTGAAAGCCAAAGAGGTCTGGTTTATACAGTTCCATTCAGACTTCAGCCAACCCAACAGAACACTGGAAACTAGAAAGGGCTTGCTAAGTTTATAAATAGTAAATACATATACCAAAGATTTTTTTCTGGCAAAATATGAGGTTGCATTTGCTTTAATTTTAATTCATCATTCATTAAAACCCAAAAATACTAAGACAATGTATCATCATTTATTTGCTTCTTCCCATGATGTAAAACCACAAACCAATAAAATCCTCAAACTCTGATCAAACATTGTCAAAGAGGCTTGCTTGCGTTGTTCCTGCTTTAGACATAATAAACTGTTTGCAACAAACACACAGATATAGTAATTCTTTCCAAGAGAAAATAATTATTTTTCCAAATGGAAGAATCCCAACAAAGAGATTCGGGGTTTTTTATAATCTCTTTCCTGCAGAACTCTGAACGGCGTCATTCCACAAACAATATGTTACTCAAACTGAAAGTTCACTTTACTCTTTTTCAATCGGGTAGGCTAGAACAGATTACTTTGGTGTTTAGGGAACATAGTAAAGTATATCACCTAGTACAGGCATCAGTTCTTTAATGGAACTTCTTTGGGGTAGGAGAGGTTATTTTTAAAGCTGTGTTCTAGGATCCCAGGGGAACAGACAGTCACCTGATTCCTGACCTTGCAAAAAAACCTGCTAACATACAAGACAAACTTTTGGAAGTGTTTCTCCTGAGAAAATTCTGCTTTACAAAATCTAGGGGAGGCTTTACAGAAGTAAAATCAGAAAGTTTCTATTACTGAAAGCACAAGTTACGCTTTTCTTGCGAAAGAATATGTAGCATGACATCCCAACCATTTGGCTACTTAAATGTCTAAGAACTGAATTTATAAGTAAAATATGTTCCAAAAGTTTGTTACAGAGTTAAAAGTATCAAAGCTTTATTTACACATTCACCTACTTTAGTCAAGTGAAAGTTGCAGCTCAACGACTGCAGGCTGGTTATCCTGTCACAGGATAAAGAGTAACTTACATTCAGATATGCTCTATTTGTCTTGTCTGTGTTTTGTTCCAGAGATCATAAGCAAGTGAAAACATGATCAAAGACAAATTATCCCTTGGGAGTTATGCAGGTCAAAATACATATGAAGTCCACAAGAAACCAGCAGAATTGGTCTTGAAAGGTGTTTCCTAAGTAAATGACCATCCAATACTTAAGAATGTTTTAGGGGCATAACAAATCCGTTGATTAACTGCAGGTGGTTATATAAAACTATATTCCCTTGCTTATATTAGTCAATCCAAGGCAGCTACATTCTGTGTTCTCTATGACTATTAATTTTCAGAGAAATCAGAGTTCTTTGATGCTTGTTTTTTTTGATAATTTTGGGGACCTATTGTAGCTACATGTAACACCTGCCAACAAATATAAACAATCCATGAACCATTCTCGTCACGAAAAAGTTATCTTACAGTATATGCAATTCCCTCTTTACAAGCCCTGATGTGGTCAAAAACTAACAGTGAAAAGAGAAGAAGAGACACAGTGTTAAGCACTAGAGAGCATACCTTATATACACACTTTGTGAGGTCAAGTATCAGAGCAGCTGCTGTGGTTGCTCTAACTTGCACAAAACCCAAGCTAATTTTCCGGGTAGTGCCAAGGTAACAGTCTCCTGGGCTCTTCTTCCAGCAGTTCCCTACATCCAGAATGCTCAGGAAACACTGATTTTTATTTAAATACACATGTTCTACCCTATTTCTACAGTAAAAATTACTTCATATAATGCATGCCTATATGTGACAGTAACAAATCCTTTATTTTTGTTATTGGGTTATCTTACAGTTTACTTGCAACATGTTACATGAGTAAATAGACACAGATTTGAGGAAATAGTTTATATAAATGTATGCTTACCAGCTGGTGCAGAATGCGAGCAGTGAAGTTGAAAAGCATGATAACCGGCACACAAATCACTGAATTTGCCTTCTTTAAAGTATGACTTGGAATCCTTTTTGCTGTCAATTTCATCTGAAGAAAGCTTGTCCAGTTCAATTATCACAGCTGACATTGTAATACAGCCTCAGTATAAAAACAAAGCAGAAGAAAAGAAGCCACTTTAAGTTCAGCTTCCCCAAACTTGCAGTTTGGGGAAAAATCACCCCTCAGAATTTCCCCTAACTGTATAGTGCAAAAAATTTTAAGTCGATGACTGAGAAACTGTATTTCCCTGAAGCTGTTCTTCCAGCTCGGTGGCATTTGCTAAATATTACAGCTCATTCTTAAGGTAGAAAACTATTACTTTAAAAAGTTCTTTTGTTCTTGTAGTGACAGCAAGGCACCTCTGTGTAGCTGCTACAAAAAATAACAAGGATAAGCAGAGACATCTGTATGTCTGCTAAGTTGTGGACTTACTAACTTTGTTTTAAGACTAATTCACATTGTTACCCACTGGTCCAGCTGGGAGGGGCTAAGCAATACCGATGGAAGTAAGTACATCCCTCATGCCAGCCCAGCACAGCCTGGCAGCTGCACCATGGAAGTTACTTGTGCCACAGTTCTGTTTCCTCAGGGAACACTCAGGTCTTTGTCTGGGGTGTGTGCAGAAAGATAAATGACTATGAGCTACATTGTTCCTTGAAAACAAGGAATAGTTCTCATTTTCTCCATTTATTATTTCAGAATCTTGAATCTAAGAAGTTTCTTTTGAGGAAAACACTGCTAGTAATATTGAGCAAAGTGGTTTTGGCTTTTGAGCTTTTCTCTTTCCTTAGATAAAATAAACCTCAAAAGAACACGAGACAAGAAAATGACCCGATTCTCCCCAGGCTCTGTCCCACCAGCCAGCCGTCGAAGTACAATAAGCAGTGCCAAGGGAGTCACCCACTGGTGATGGTAGGAAACGCCACAGCCTCAGAGCTGATAAAGCATAAATTGTCATTCATGAAAACATATCTCAGGAGAGATTTTAGCAGAAAAGTTGCCAAGGCTTAGCTAGAGAAAAGATGTTATGGTGATTTGTCAGCTATTAGCACCCTATCACTTTCTTAGCTTCTCTTTGCTCAGAGCCAAAAAAGAAGTAAATAATGCAAGAAAAATCTATGCAGCCATGCAGCTTTTGCTAAACAGAAAAAATCCAAACACACTAAACTCGGCCTGATAGTGAGTTCTCAGAGCTGCCTCTGCTCATGTGAGTCAGGTTTAAAATGAGCTGCTGCTGGTACCTGCAGTAACCTCTTTGCAAGCAGGGAGCAGGTGGAAATGCCATGTGGAGGCATTGGAAACATCCTCAGCCAGGGTCTAGCTGTTAACAAATAAAAGGCAATGTTCTAGTGGGACACTTGCTTAAGTTAAGTGGGTTTATAGGAGGAAATTTCTAGGTGGGTTGCAATTACAGCAGGGAACCCAAGTGAAGTAACAAAGCTAATGCTAACAAGTAGAGCAACATGAAAAAGCCACTTACTGAAAAAAGCATCAACCACAGGGGAAGCTTTCCAAGAAAGCCAGAAATCATATGTGGTAGCTGTCTAGTTTTCATTTCACTCCAATTAATTCATATCAGAGGTAGGAAAAAGTTTGGTGACAGTGCCACAACACTCAACAAGAATTTAGCAGCAGTTATCTAACAGGGAAAACAGGCAAATGTATAATGTTTGGAAGGAAAACAGCACACACCAAAAAAGGAAAAGGAAGCATCAGCAAACCAGTCTTGCATTGCATCCTTTAAAAATGTAACGACTAGCTATGCCTTAAGCATTGGCTGAAGTAATCTGAGTTTGCTTTCTGAAGGAAGTATCCCCCAAATGAAAATGCCAACTGATAAACTTGGGGGAAATTCTGCAGGAGGTAACTCTCCTATCAGTGTATCTCAAACAAAATCTATAGCTTAAATTGCTCTTCCCTATTTATAAATATGCAAAACATGGAGCTGTTACTTAAATAAATCCAATATACCAAAACTTCTAAAGGAAGCAGAAGCTTAATCCTCTAAAGACAAAGCATTATAAATGCTTAGAGGGAGAATCCTTCTTCAGTGTTTTAAGAATTTTGTACTTTCCTTGTCTCGGTTCTGGTAGCTTTTCTTGGACACATGAGTAATTTCACCTCCTGTACAAATCCTTACCTGAAGATTTTAAATTTCTCAAATTACATTAATCTCAATGTGACTTAATTTTAAAATCAAGTATCTTATTACTGTTGCTGCTGTTAAGTTTCCCATGTAACTGAATATTTAAGTCAGTCAAGGGCATTTTAAGTCTTTGGCAGTATGTGACTATTTCTTCATTTGTATAAGGGGCTTTTTTCCTCCTTGATTTCATGCATATGCAAAAGAGAGGGTACTGTTCCTGGCAATTTAGACAATCCTCAAACTGTTCTTATTCTCTACACACATTAAATAGTGCATGCAAAACCCCTGAACTGTCAATGACTCTGCTGAAGGGTAAGGGCCATCTTTTGAGATGGAGAAGATGGCAACATATTAAAAAGAATTACATTATTTTTTTATTTATTTTTAACTTCCAAATTGGTGGACAGCAATTTCCTAGGTCTGATACACAATAATCGATACTTATCATCAGTTGGCATTGGAAAAACTGAAAGGCAGCAGAAGCCAATAGATCTTTCCCTCCTGCTAATGCAAACCAGAGGTACATGGCTTAATACTGCATCTGTTCTCACTTTGCAGGGCTAAGCCAGCCTGGGAGCAGCTGAAGCTTTGCTTCATTTGGCACCTCTACTTCCCCTTGTGCCTCTTTTCCTCTCCTCAAACAGGTGTCAAAACTGGGAAACTGAGCTATTTTTCTGGTTTAATACACTTTTCTTTTTCAAGTAGTTTTGAATTGTTCTATTTCTTCCTCCCTGCGCTATTGTCATGGGTTCAGCAGTAGCAGTCATTTTTCCCCTTCTTAGTTGGTGCAGCGCTCTGTTTTTGACTTGTGGCCTAAGAACAGTGCTGATAACACCAGTGTTTTTAGTTATGGCTTAGTACATTTTGGTCTGGCCAAGGACTTTCTGAGCCTCATGCTCTGCCAGGGAGGAAGGGGAGCCGGGAGGAAGCAGAGACGGACACCTGACCCAAACTGACCAAAGAGGTATTCCATACCATAGCACGTCATGCCCAGGATGCAGAAGTGGAGAGCA
>JANRGW010034003.1:0-40836 GCA_024733675.1 Psilopsiagon aymara | reverse complement strand
CGCCCTGCGGTAGCGCCGGGGGCGGCGGGGGGGGCGGCGGTGCCAGCCCGCGGAGGCAGGGACAGGGCCGGTAGGGAGGTGGGGAGGGGGCCGCGGGCAGGCGGGAGGCGCTTTCCCGAGGCGCAGCCCGGGTGCCTGAGGCCGGAGGGTCGGTGATGGGCGCTCGCTCTTAGCCCCGCCGTTCTCCTCTAAAGTGCTGTACAGGAAGTGGTGTGGTCTAAATGCTGGGTGAAAATGAGGGCTCGTAACTCACGGGCCATGCTTTGCTCTGTGGTTGGCAATTTGCTTTCAGACTGATACGGGTTGTGTGGTTTTGGCAGTACAGCATTGGAACATACACACGGTGGGGATATCTTATTTGCCTTCTGAAACGGCAGATCATACTTTCTGGTAATTAAGACACCCTCCTTCCAAAGGTTGATACCATGCCACTGTTTTCAGTGCTTTTTTTGGTCAGCTTATACCACCTTGCTATGGAAACAAAGCACTTTAGAGCCATTGCCACAACATTCCGGTATTGTGTGTTACCAGACTTTAATAACAGAGGTAGAAGCTGAGCGCTCTGGGACAAACCGGCGGGTGTGTGGGGTCTAACAGGAGGTATTTGCTTTAATCCTACCAGTACGAAGCTGGCAGCTTTCACAGAACCGGTCTTTAGTAATGTGTTTTGTAATTGCGCTAAAGAACAGCATGAAAGAAGTTGGTGTTTGAAAGTCAGTCTTTCTTTAGTCAGTGTCTCACTGCTCTGGAGGGCCAGTAATATACTGTGTTTCTGGGTTTCTATAACAGAAGAGCAGCGTTTGTGCCTAAGAAATCATGTTGAACTTCAGAAGCCTCCTGAAGATGCTACAGTTCCTGAAATTACTGATTCTTTTGCTTCTTGAGAACTTAATCTTTCTCATATTTCCTCCACACAAAAAAAGTTTTGCTGGGGAAATAGTGCTCATTACTGGCTCCGCAAATGGGGTTGGAAGACAGATTGCCTTAAATTTTGCTCCTTTAGGAGCAACCTTGGTTCTTTGGGACATTGATGATGAAGGTAACAAAGAAACATGCAGATTAGCTCAAAAAAATCAAGCTAAACGAGTGTTTGCCTACCACTGTGACTGCAGCAACAGGGAGGAGGTCTATGAACAGGCAGACAAGGTAAGATACAGCTTCTGGCTTCTTGCTTCTGTTTTTTTACTTCTTTTTAATAGTATATGTTGTTGGTATTTTTTAGAATCTTGATATTTTTGTCCCTGGAATCTGTGCTGTTCACTAAAGGTCAGCAATCACACAGGGCAGTGACTTTCTCTTTTTCTTGACAGGTAGCTTCTAGATGGAACTTAAACTATGTTCACCATAAAGTGACTGTAATTTGTTCTGTCTAGATGTGTCCATTTCCAGTCTTTCTTGTGAGATTAGATTAAGGGTATAGTAAAAACATGCAGGAGAGGTTAGCTCCATGTATTAGTTTGTTCAGGCTTCAAAATTTCTTTAAGATACCAATTTTTTAAACCCCAAACAGTGGCAATTTTAAGGGACAGGTCTTTTTCTTTGTCCATTTGTTTAGAAAATTGTAGTTTTGTCAGGGTGATGTGGAGTGTTATGGCTTCAGAAATACCGTCAGTACATGGCTGGTCTCCAGTCAAATTGATGAGTCAGCTTCAGTTTAATTTTTGGTCAATCCAGCTGGAAAGTAAGGTAGAGAAAGAACCTATTTTAAATGAGACTCTTCTGCTCTGCTGACATAATGCTTTTTAAACTATTATTTTCATTATCAGAGTGCAGAAATCAGACATTAAATTAACATTATTAATTTTTACTTGTCTTTGAAATACATACTGCCTGAAAACATTTCCCAGTATAACCTCACCTATAATCCAGTTAGCTACTCTGCCATTTTAGCCAAGGATAAGGATAAATTATTCTTATGTTAAATTCTCAGTGTATGTACTTAATATACATGACTGTCAGGTCACATCTCCAACATTCTGTGTCTGAAGGCATACATCAAAGAAATTAGCCAAAATATTTCACGAGATGTGAATCTTGATAGATTGTTTTGGGATAGCCTTGAGATATGACATTAACTTCCCATGAGTTGTCAGGGTCCTCTTTGTTTTGTGATTGTTGCTTTTAACTTTAACCAGAACAGATTACTTCTTTTCTGAACATGGCTATGAAAGTCTGAAATAAACACTTTTGCACAAGAAGTGTTCCCGATGAAAAGTAATTCTAAAGGGCAAGTTGGATTCAGGATCTAAGTTATCTGGAACCACGGGTCTCATGTTTGCAGTCAGCAAAGTATTATTTTACCTGTACTTTACAGGCACAGCCAACTAAGAGCACACTTGGGGCCATTGGTACTAGATGTTAAGAACCACAAGTGGCATTACGGCATTACAGCATTACCTGAGCAAGGATATATTGTACCATAATAGTATTTCTGCAGAGATGAGCAAGTTATTGAGTGTTCTGGCTTGTTCTGACCCAACACGCAGTGTTCAAAGAGGATGATCTTTGCCCATTGCTTGGGCAGTACAGAAGACTCTGTAAGAATTTGATTATGACTCCTGCAGTTATGTGGTCAGTACTTCAAATGAGATACTTGATCTTTACTTGGAGTGATATTATAAATCAAACAGCAGTTCTTTTATAATCCCCTTTTTGCAAGGAAAAAATTTACTTTCTAATTTACCAAGGTAAATCTCTTAAAAAAACCCCCACATTTTCAATTGGCGTCAAATCCCTGTTCCCATAAATGCTTTCTGCTTCTTGCAAAGACATGCTCCAAAATTATGAGTTTAGGTAAGTAATTTCTCTGTTGGACTTCTCTGTTAGTGATGAACATTTTGAAATTACTTGTTTTTTGTTCATTTAACAGTCTCAAAATGTTTGTTTTGTGCACTCAAGTTACTCTCTATCTCCAAACATGTTAACTGAATCAGGCACAGAGCTCCAGCCTGCAGAATTTGCTGTGCCCATGTCAGCAAAGAGCTGGACCTTTGATCTGATGCAGTACAACGGTTCTTACATACTTACATTTCCATTAGAGATAAAAAAAATTGCAGATATCATTAAGCGTTTTGATAAGTGAAACACAAGAGGCAAGGATACCTTCTAAAGCTTTCTGCATATCTTTTTTATTCAGGTTTGAAAAGAAGTTGGGGATGTTACTGTTCTAATCAATAATGGTGGTGTACTGCTTGGGAAAAAGTTCTGTGACATTCCAGATGCAGATTTTGAAAAGACCTTAAGAGTCAACTTCCTCTCTCAAGTCTGGGTAATGTATTTTTTTTTCCTCTCCTGTGTGACTTAAAAGTACAGGCAAGTGTTTTAGTGTGAACATCACCATGGTGGCACTTACCCGAGGAATGCAGTTTTTAACAGGGGTGGGAAGGACCTTGAATGGGGGAAGACACGTATTTTTAAGCATCCTGTAACTGGAGACACACCCAATTGGCAGTCTTCCCCCTGTGCCTCAGTGATGTTAACACAAACCTTCCTGGGCACTCTGGTCGATTAAAAGTTTATGCCAGTGTGTTGTGAAACATACTCTGTCTGTAAGAGCTGTGGCTGAAATTAGTGCTGACATGGCAGCATGCAACATTCCTGCTCCTGGTCTTTGCTGGCATAAGAAGGCTTGCTTGGATAGACTTGTAGCATCCAGGGAGGCACACCCCTCGTTTAGCTGTGGACTTGGCAATGTTAAGTTTACAGTTGAGCTTGAAGATCTTAAAGGTCTTTTCCAACCTTGATGTTTCTATGCTGCATGTGTTGGTGTCAGTCTTCAGGTTGTATTTTCATTCCTAGTAACCATCTACTTAAGGTACACAAAAGACTAATCTAGGCAGTATGTATTATCTTTGCTTTGTTTTCATAATTCTGAAGGAATTTGCTGCTATTTGGGGTCTCAGTAGATCGTTAGGAGGGTTTTTGTGAGTGTTCACTCTTGCCCCCGCTTGCATTTGTTGTTTATATGCCTGAGTGAGCAGCCTGCATCAGGGAAAAATATAGCATTGCAACTCCCTCCCTAAATGGCATTTCTCAAAGGAAAATCACTGCAGATGGAAGCTCTCTAATCATTTCCCAGCCCACAGTGCATCATTTGTCCAAATACTCGAGGCAGAAAGACTGGGAGAGATGTTACTCCTGACAGGTCTGAAGAGGGATAGGGCAGGAGGACAGTGACCGTGGGCCCTTCACCAGAAAAACATTTACTAGGTACACGTATTTGGAGTCAAACAGACATCTCAGCTACTGAAAAAGAATACTTACTGCTCTTGTCTTCTGACTTATCTTCCCCTTCATAAAACATTAGTGTTCTCCTTATATAGTTAGCATCACCCACAGTGGTGGTCTGGGATTCTGGTGTTGCCAGGTAGTTTGGTTTGTAGTAGAGCCTGCAGAACACTGAACTCCTCTTGATGTGTTGACTTCTAGCTCCCTCTTGTGTACCAAACCTTTGGTAATAGTCTCAAATAGACAAACCATGAGGAAACAGGAAGCAGAGAAAATACATACTGCTGCTTTTAATACTATGATTTTAATGCTGGCAGATCTTCATATAGAGATCAGTCAATCAAGGAAATGCTGTCTCATTTATAATTCTATAAATATCCCATGTATCTTTTTATTATACCTACATTTATATCCATATGTATTTAATCTATTTGATACATTCTATAAATAAAGAGAAGGTCATTTGGGCTTCTCCTATATTGAAGCCCCAGAAAGCAAATCAGGTTGCAAAGCCTAATTTGTAATGCAACATTTTTGGCATGTCCAGTTGTAAAGGGGTTTTTTATATGTCTCCTAGACTTGCAAGGCCTTTCTTCCAGCCATGATGACCTGAAACCGTGGATACCTGGTTAGCACAGCCAGTGCAGCAGGACTGTTGGGTGTCTACAGAATGTCAGGTTAGTATCGTCAAGTGCTGCTATAAATTAGATGTACGTACCAGTAACTTGGAGATCCCAACTGCTGAAGTAGTTTGTACTGACATACAAACACTCAGGAAGAGCCCGCAGATATGCATGCTGGTGCTGTATTGAAGAGGATGATGGTGGCGTGTTGGCTGGGTGGTGCAGGGAGCCCACTGCAGGTGTTACTGTCTGACTGCAGCCTGTCTTAACCTCCACAGTGGAAGGCCAATACTTGTACCTGTGCATGGAATGGAATCTTGCATATAGGCTGTCTAATATTTCCTCATGACAGGTTTTCTGCAGATTCAAAAAACCTGAATTGTTCAGAGTCCTGAGACATGCATGCCTTGTACTCAGAACTATAGCTGGAAAACAGTTTTCAGTTCCAGAAGGATTCTGAGGGAGAATTTTCATTAAAATTATTTTTTAAATCAACATTGGTTTAAGCTATTTAACAGCTCCATTTTAGCTGTTTCCCTCAGGAGAGCTGTCTGCTACAGTCCTGAGTATTTAATCAGCTGGGTCTGCTGCCCAGTGTATCCTCCAGCTTCTGTGCCATCCTGATCTCATGATCTCATTAGGGCACCTACCCTATGAGAATGTGAACTTAAGTCTAACATGTATCTCACTATAGTTCACGGTGTTACTGTAATGTTTATTTGCCTGTTATCATTGGGTCAGATTCAGTTTTGAAAATAGGTTGTGTTCAGTTTTCATTATTTAATTGTAAGGCTTATGAGAGTGAGCCTGCCTATCCGTGCATTACATCTTTTTACATCTTCGCTATGCATTTTCAGGTTGTATGAAATTATTCTCTTAGCAAAATCGGATTTTGTTGTATCTACATTTGAAAAAGCCTTGGGAAACCACATCTACATTCCTGTATTAAAATAAGGTTCCTAATGGTTGCAAAACTGTGGAATAATTTGGGTTGAAAGGAATCTCTGGAGGTCATTTGGTCCATATCTCCAAATAAAAGCAGACCCAACCTAGATCAGACTGCATAGGGCCTTGTGAGGGCAAATTTTGATTATCTCCAAGTATGTTCCATATGTTCATCAAACAATAAAAGTCAGACAAGATTCAGTCTTCCAGGGAAACATAATGTCATTGTAGTTGCAGGGCAAATCAGAAGAAGTAAAGGTTGGAGCAGCATTTATAAGGAGGGTATTTAGATTTTACCATCAGAATTAGTTCTTACTGAAATGTGACCTCTGATATTAAAGAGTGAAGATGTTGTGAACTGAAACAATATCTACCTCGTATATGAGTATCTGGAAATGTTGAATAAGCTCATCTTCCTATATCTCTCTATAGTACACTGAAAAAAGTCCTCTGGAAAGGATTAATCTTACCTTTAGACAACTCTACAAAAGTCATGGGAAGAGCCATTAACATTCAGAGCATCACCAAAAAGCGCAACATTCATTATCATCACCAAGATGCACAGCATCCTTAAAATACCAATTGCAAGCTATATAACTAAGCAATATCAGGGCTTAAATAATATTAGAATACATTAAATCCTGTATATGACACTTTTTGCTTTTGATGTATTTGGGATAATTCCTCTTTCTTCATATTTCAGATTATGCTGGAAGTAAGTATGCAGTCATTGGAATGATGGAAGCCTTAGCTTCGGAACTGTATCATGCAGGAAAACAAGGCATTAAAACCACAATCATTTGCCCTTCTTTTACCAATACTGAATTAGCTGAAGATTTTCAACCCCAGTAAGTAAAAGTTAGATGTGTACTATTTCATTTTGAAAATAATCACTATCTATATTCAGTCCCTAACTATTATAAGCTTGATTTGCTTTTCAAGTTCAGTATTTTTGCCCTACTGGCATGTACAGCAATGTCTCTTGACATAAGAAATCCAAGACTTGCATACAGTTAATAACTGATGTGCTACATCAGTTAAGGGACTGTGTAATAAACTTGCAGTTAAGGCATGGTTAGGGGTGCATATCAGTATTTAAGGCAACCTTGTCAGTAGAATGGGAAATGTTGAGGTTCTCTGCCCCCAAGTAATTTTGGCACAGTGATTACAGTTATGGCTGTCAGGAAACCATGATCTGTCATTAACAACTATGCCTTCTATCTATATTAGCAGGTACTATACTGCTCTGAGTGAGAATAGCTGTGGTGGTAGTATCTGGTTGGTGGCTTTATGGTTGTAGTGATGGGAGGCACCAAATCCACCATTGCAGTAGCGATCTTGTTTTTTCAGTGCTCTGCTCCTCCTTTCAACACTCATCATCCTGCAGTAGCAATATTATGTAGAGCACAGCCTTACTCCTCGCTGGAAGCAATCCTGGTTCTGGCCTATTTAGCTGTCACCTCAGTATCTCCAGTAGAGTCAGAGAAGGTGTGTGGAGGGCAGAATTATTATGCATAGAACAGCAGATAGTATGGCTAGGCTTGGAAGTTTACAATGCTGCAGTCACTGTGGGCATCAGCTACGTTGGAGTCAGAGTGGGGCTTGCACAAAAGTCATTAAAATTCACACAATTCAGACTGTTTTCAATTTATTCTGGTGATAGCAGGAACAAAGAGATTGGAGACTCCTTTTGAAGACTACTTATAGGGAAGGGGGAACAATCTTAATTCAGTTAAATTATTTCTGTGTTAGAATGTGTTTCAAAAGTAAAGTTTTAGAATTTCATAATGCTTTCTTTCTTTTTTCACCAGAAACCACCCTTTTCTTCCTGTGTATGATGCAGAGTATGTAGCCAGCAAAATCATAGATGTAATTCAAAAGGAAAAGTTTTATCTAATCATGCCTCTGAGTTTACGCTTTCTCGTTTTTAAAATGTAAGAATGTGACTTCTAGCATTGCCTTCCTTCCCTTGCCATATGCTAGCATATATGCCAGGAAAGTTTAGACTAAACAGTCCTTTAGTTAGTATTCTTGCAGTCAATCCAGTTATGTCCAGTCAATCCAGTTATATATATATATCCAGTCAACACAATTATGAAGAAAGAGAGGGTTTAACTTTTAATTATCTAGAGGATTACCATTCCTCTGGCCACTTCTACCTCTAATATACATCTTAAGCTATAGTTGGGTATAGAAATTTTGCTGGGATGGTGCACTGTGAGCAATGCCTGGGCTAGAGCTCTCTGCTTCCAGTAACTACTTCCACTGCTGGTTAGGCTTCCAGAAAATGGCTTGGTTTGTCATTCATTTCTCCCATTTATAAGACTGAAGTGACAAATGTGTTATTGCCAGACATAGAAGGATTGAGCACGTAGAATAAATTTGTCATTTCTCTATTAATACATTTTTCTTAAAACCATAAAGCTAACTTGTTGTTTGTCTCAACAGTCTCATTCCTAGAAAAATGGTACTACTCATTCAGTCTTTCCTTAAGATTGCCAACAGCTTGGATAAAGCCTTCAGTTGGAAGAAAAAGGATTGAAATTAAAATACTCTGAAGACCTCAAGTGCCATCTAATAAAAAAAAAACAGCAAAATTTAATTTTTAATCATGTTTATTCTTTGACATAAAATGTGCTTCTTTATGGCTTTTGGCATTGATCAGCATCCAATTTAGTTCTTCATAACTGTCTTTTAGTCACAAATATTTAGCTAAAATAGGCTCTCTCATTTCACGACCGCACACACTGCTTTTACCTGAACCCTCAATAAAGGTCAGTAAGACCAGGCAGGGATGTTTGACTTCATTTCATACTCTGAACTCTCAATTTCTGTGCAAAATCTCAAAGCACAGGAAAAACACATCACTGTTTATGCAAAAAGATAAGACAAATTATTTAATGTATTTCCCTTTCAGGGTCAAAATAGCACTGCAGTTCACACAAAACCCACATGAAGAAGAGTGCTGTGTGCAGGATGATGCTCTCTGGCTGGTAGCCTGTGTCCTGAAGAGGAGTGAATTGCACTGAGCACTGATAGAGTGTGTGCAGTACTGGCACTTACCATGCTCCTCATTAGTCACAGCACACTTTTCTATACACAGCTCTATGGGATATGTGCCTCCATTTTAATCCATGGCTAAAGGCTGATTCAGGATCATTTATCAAAGGCTGTGGCTTAGAAAGAGCATTTATAAAACTGCAGCAGTGGCAAAAAATCATGTGCTTCTCAGGAAGGAAAGGTGATGAAGCTCCACAACCAGAGGGAGCAGACAGGAAAAAATACAGAAATTACTTATGTGGTAATTAATTGCCTCTGTAAATGTAAAACAGTCATGCAGCAGAAGGGTCAGTTTGTAAACACAGGCTCTTCAGTGAGCATCTGAGGTAGGCAGCTGCATGTTGAACACTGGTGAAGCCCTGAGGCACCTGACTCCCTTCACTAGCCCTGTAGACTCCTATGTGGCTTTGAAACACCCTGCTGAGGCCAGATAACTGGGTTCAAGCTGTTGTGTCCCATTTTGGGACCCTAAGTCGGCAGCTGAATCTGCACCAGCAAGCTGGTCCACACAGTTATTTTTAGTTTCTGTGACCTTAAATTAGTTAAATTACTTAGAAAATTATTTCCTTAAGAGCACTGTGAGGAATCTGTGCAAGAAATCTTTGGCAATTATCTGAGTAACTTCTGAAAAACCACTGAAATTTAAAATCACATAATTAGTCTGTAATCACATAAGTAAAATCACATCATTAGTGACTTATCAACAACTTTGCAGGGACTCGATTACTTTCAGACGCTGAAACTTCAATAAGGTGGCCTGTTTGTTAGTGTGAAACATAGCTCTGCTGTAAGCCATGGAAAAGGCATACAGACAAGAGGAATACCTCATGTATTCTTGGACAATTATGGGCTGGTTTATAGGCAAAATGTCTTCTTATCTTTGAAGAGAAGTCACACACATGTCCTTCAGCTGTCTTTAAAAGTAATTACAACTTAAAAGGCCTAAAGGCAAAAACTCCCAAAGGACAGGAGTTCAAAGATTAGTTAAGCAAAAGTATGTGCTTGTTCTTAATTGATAAAAATCAATCTTCATGAAAATTTCCAAAAAATCCTAACATAAAACATTCATAATTTCCTTAATTTAAAAATAAATAAATTTCAGACCAGTACAGGGAATCTACAAACCATAGTTTATAAAACTCCACTGTAAGGAATTAAGTGAACCTTGAACAGTCTTCTATTGCCCACATTTGTCACTGTATTTCTATTGTACTTAACTAAGCCCATACCTACAAGCTCCCTTCCAGTTATAAATGCCCATAAGAGTGCATGCTTCAATTCAAAACCTATTTTTTTTAATCCCAGTGTTTAAAAAGTATGCATACACTCAGTAAATTCTTTCATGTGCCCTATAAGTACTACAGGGGAAAATGTTGGCTGAGAGGAGAAAACTATCTGAAGTTTGGCTCTTTGGAAAGCAAGGTTTATTGATCTATAGCTTGAAAAACTACCTAGATGATGAGTAATTGAAATCTGCTTTTTTTTCCCTAAACTGAGACAGGAACAGTTCACTATCAATATATACAGGGGCTGAGAAAATTAAGAGTAACATAAAGGAAACAATGCTTTGCTTTCTAAGCCATGTTTCACTTACTCCACAGAGTCACACTGCAGAGCCTTATTCTGTATTGCTGCAGTCTCAGCCCAGAGCACTCTGGATCCATTTCTTCTGGCTAATCTGCTTGTCTCAAGAGGGAATTTCTAAAGCTTATACTTTCTAAGTCTCACAGTGATCTGCTAGAGCTTCTTAATCAGCCCTAGAAATCAATAACTCATTCTTCCAAAATACCAGGAAAATATTTTAACTTTTGTTTGTGCAGAAAAGTGTGATGGATCCTGTAACACAATTCTAAAACTGTAAGACAAAAACTTCTGTTATAGTTCAGGAGATGCAATTAGATGCTGTTCCTGGGTTTTAATATAAAATTATCTTTTGTGTTTTGAAATATAATGTGCCATATAAGAAGTGTTTCAGAGTTACTGACAACTCCTAAGAAATGTGTGCTTTCCTTTTTTGAGGCTTTCAGCTTATTTGTGAATTCCTCCACACAAAACCAGTGTTGCAGGAGAAATTCTGTTACCACTGAAGCTGCTAATGGGACTGTGTCATAGCCGCCAAAGCAGGATAACCATCTGAAGTACACAGCTCTAGTGAAGACAGCCACGGCATGGAAATGGAGATATTACATATGTTCTCCTATGGTTTTTGGTTCATCTTTTACTTGAGAGAGAAATGTTTCCCAACCCAATCAAATTTATTTTACTTTCCTGTAAGTCATCATTGTAGTTTCTCGTACTCATATATGCATGAATATATACCCATATTCATGTATATATGCATGTAACAACAGCTTAGAGACACTGAGATGTAACTTGTAGCAGATCATAGAAACAACTGGATTTTCCCACAAATTCTGACAGCTTGTTTAATCACCTGAATTGTCATTATCCCATTAAATTAGAAAACATTTCCAGAACAATCTCAGGCTTTCCAAAACCACGATCACCCTCCATCAATGTCAGCCCGGAAAACTTGGTAGTTTAATGAACTTGTTCGGATCCCAGTTTTGAAGAGTGAAAACAATCTGAGAGAGTAAATGATTAGTACAGTCAAAGGGAAGACCAGCAGAAACAGATGGGGAAAGACAGCCTTACACTGAGGACCTCTGTGTGCAAGGTTCAATTTACCAGTGTTTGCAGAAAACCCAGCCAAAAGTATCAGGATACCAGGTAAGGACAGTTCACTTCCATCAGATGTTCCAAGCCTGCACAAGTGTTGCAGATGCATTTGCACACTAACCTCTGAGTAGCATAAATAAGTAAGTAATGGAACATGTTAATCACTGTAAGGAAGATCCCTATTAAATTTCACTTAGTGTTGAAGCATGTGCTACAGGCATGTTGCTTCTTAGATACTAGGGAGTTCTCAGCATCACCTTCTCCTATTTATTGACTGGGAATAGTGAAACTGGGAAATCTACTGCAAGATTGCCTAGAGTGGGAGGAACAAAAGAAATTATATTAGTAGGACAGCTGTTATAAAAAGAGACTTCTAAGATACTCTGAGCTATTTTGAGGCTAGTTTTGTATGCTAACAGTAAAAAATGTATTTTTAAGTCATGCAGTATCTGAAGTCTTGTTCATGAGTAACTTGTATCTTTGTCTTAGCCTCTGTGTTGAAGGATGTTTTATTCACAGCTCCCATGGGTAATGGGACAGTTGTGGAGAAACAAAATTGGAGATGGAAATCAAGAAATCCTCTGTTCTTCTGTCACTGCCTTTGCCGTTGACCAAAAGGTTTAATTCCACTCTTCTACTACCCTTATTTGTACCCTGGGAAACACAAAGAATTGGGAAAGTGGCATAAAGTATGTGTAATTTTCACTATTTTTCACTACTACAAACTGTGGACAAAGAGGCTTCATGCTTACGCAGTTTTTCAAGCTAACTCAAAATAGAATCCTGATCTTTACTTTTACACCTAGAAAATGTTATTACTTTCTATATTATCTCATGTTTTTCAATATATAATTACCTAATTTCATGAGGTAGAAAGGCTTGAATCAATAGAAAGTGCTCAGCATTGATTAATATCATGGATTTTTCAAGTGCCTTTCTTCAGTCAATACAATGCCTCTGTTCAATATTTCAGGATGCCACAGTCTGGTAATAAAGAATGACTGGTTTAATTTAAAACATAATTAATACAGATCTAATTGCCATTTTCCATTGCACAAAACCGTTGCTGAAGCTAAATAAATGACCAGGTGGCCATCCATTTCATTAACTAATGTCAGCTGACAGCACTCCCTGAGGCAGCAGTGATTTAAATAGTCATGATGCTTTCATAAACTCCATGCTTCCCTGGTGTGCATTGATCAAATGTATTCTGTTGGTGGAAGTGGTGTTCTAGCAGTTTCTCTGTCAATGCCTCCATTGCTTCTTTCTCACAAATGTTATTAACAAATTAACACATTAACATTTCTAATATGCATTTTGGGTGCCATTTAAGTCACCAATCACCTGATTTCTTATTGCTATCTGGTTTAGATGAATCATACCCAGAAATGCTTTCTCTGTTGCACTGTCATTTAAAGGGTGTCTAAGTGGCTTGTGTCTACAGGTGGGCACAATGTAGATGTCTACTTTGGGTCAACTTAATTCCCCAGAGAGTAGGGCAGCCCTTCCGTCTAATGGAGGGAAGACTCAGAAATCTCAAATTGCATTTTTTCACTGCACCATTGTAGCAGTACTTCACTTGAAGCTTTGCTTGCCATCTCACCAAGCCGTGGGCTTCATGAGGGACAGAAAGATGTTGTAAGGATGGAAACTGTTGTTTTATTCCTCCATTTCTCAATTGCTTAGTCAAAAGCCCCACAAACCTTGCAAATTCATTGTTGGCAGTTATCTTTTCACTGTTAGCATTTTTAATTACATATTTATGGCCTTACAAATAAAATCTTTGACCTACAGGCAAATCATCAGTTCCACATGAAAAAATCACTCAGTAAATGTCTTACATTGTTAAATGATTTACTTTTTCTCAAACTCAGCTCCTTCAAGAAGGAGTAAAGTAGTAAAGTAGCTGCAATGATGACCCCAGTACAAGCAACAGAGATGTTGATACACAAAAGACAAAGCATCCAGGAATAAAATTCAAATATTTTCCTTTATTTAACCTGTCTGACCTGGTAATTAAGGACTACACAAGTCTTGAGAAATACTTCGATGTTCTAAGACCCTAAGAGCTCTGTGGCTCTTCAGATGCTGTCAATTTTGCCCATGGCTTAATTCTAGGCATCTCCCTATATTGTAATTTATTTTTTGTTTTAATTTTACCCTTCCTTTTGACTGTACAGTCAGACAAGTTGCATGTGCCTTGCTAAGTATCTAAAACACATGTTGTAAACATGGTTTTAAATCCCTATGGTTTTCATTTTAGCAGGAAAGACCTAATATAATTTTCAGCAGAATCATAACACGCTCTAATGTGCTTCTCAAGTTTTGGACATTACATAATGTACACGGGATTCAACTGTCCTGTAAAGAATGATACAAGGGATTTTAGTCTTGAAGGAGAGTGCATATATAATTAAAGCAAATTACTATCGATGAAAGAGGGGGATAAATATGAATTATATGGTTGTAGCTGTTAGGCTGTGTGTTGGAAAAAGTTTCCCCAGACAACTTAAATTCCTTTAAATTTCTCTAGCTGAGTCACACATAGAATCATAGGGTTAGTTAGGGTTGGAAAGGACCTTAAGATCATCTAGTTCCAACCCCCCTGCCATGGGCAGGGAAACCTCACACTAAACCACGTCACCCAAGTGACACCACTTACAAACCTTTAAGTGACACCACATACTAACCTGTAAGTGACACCACATACTAACCTTTAAGAAGTTAATGATTATTTTCTCACTTTTTTCCCCTATAGTTAGACGAAATACAATTTTCATGCAGATACATCATATATATTCTTCTCATATGTTTGCATGCATGAAAATACTTTCTTCTCTGCAATAGAATGGGCTGAGTAGAACTTGGTCAAGTGTCAGAAGTCTGTCCGACTGGGGTGATATGCTAGGAGGTTAAAGGAAATCATGAATTAGATAACTGCTTCAGAACAGGAAAGAGTTTGAAAGACGCCAGGGAGTGTGATAGTCCTGAGAAAGGTCTTTGAAAGCTACATAAAGCCTGATAGCAAATAAGCTTAAAGAAAGAAATCAGGCTAGACCTGATGTCTGCTCTGTTATCTGAAGTCTTTCCTTATCTATAGCTTACATTTCCCTGGAAGCTGAAGAAATAGCAGTGCCTTAACTGCTAAACTGGTAAATCTAAGAGTCCCATATAAATTAAGAGTCCCATAAATAATATAAATTATGCCTTCAAAATAAAGATATGTTTGCCACCTGATAAACTGGTGGTGTTTCTTCTATATATGTAATTCTTTAACATATATAGTTTCATGACAGCTGATTGCTTCCTATGCAGACTTTACAATGACTGTCAACTATTTCCCTCAATCTGCATTTTTTCCAAAGAGGGCACATATGTTTACATGAGAGTCAGAAGCCACTGCAATAACTGAAGTAAGAATTAGGAAAATATATGTAATTTATATTAGAAGCAAGTTTGTTATGTATCAGCAGAAGCAAGAGACTGAATTCCTATAAAAGGGACAACCTCCATAATTCAGGAAATGTGGTACACGTCTCACTGTGTAAGTCTTCGGTGACTTCAGCCATATATAACAGCAACTGATGCATTGCTGGGATAAATTCTTGTCACACGCACTTTGTAAATGAAAGGCTTGTTTCCATCTTGGAGATAGCATCATATCTAATGATGTTAATTGATTAGTCTTAGCGGTTTGTACTCCACCAAATGCAAAATACCGTTAAAATAGCCCCTTTCTTATTATTGCAACATAGATGCATTAAGATGCTTATTAACATAACCTGTTAAAATATCTAAAAAGGAAGTGCAAGAGATTAATATGAGGAGAATTTGATAACACTACATGTGCAGCATTGTGTTTCTTTTTACATGTCCTCTTTTGGGGAAATACAAGAAACAAGTATTAAGCATTAACTAGCATCGCATGCAAAACAGAGGGGTGGTACATATTTAGCTCTTTAGTGCACAAGCCCTCTTTTTGTCCTGATATTTTTTATGTTTCAATGAAATATTTTTTGCTTTTGTTTTGTTTGCTATCTTATAAGAGAATTACCCCCTGTGTTTTTCATGTGCAACTTGCAAACTATTTCTGAGACTCTTCAGTCCCTGGGAATCTTCTCTATGGCTTTTATATCATCTATTTCCTCCAGACAGAAAAAATGCTGCTGAAGAAGCAGAACTTCAGATGGGTCTGAAAAGCAGTTTGCCTTCAACCATTGTACAGATGGAGATACCCTAGTGTTCTACGTCACTGACAAAGAGAATAAAAAGAGGGACTTAAGTTAGCTGGAGAAAATGTGGCTTAAGGAATGTTTGCCTACCAGCATGGCTGCAGGAGTAGGGAGGAGGGCCACACAGGTAGGGTAGGATTTCTTGATTATGTGTTGTTATTCCTTAGAAGAGTAAATCTTTCAAGTTATGTGTCATAAAAATTGTGACATTTGGAAAAGGGGATTAAAAAAACAGGAGTGTGACCTTTTTCTAATTCAACAAAGAAGTTGTAAACACTCGAACTGTGTCTTTAATAAGTAGCTTACGTGTCTTGGAAACTGCTTCACTTTAAACTTTCACATAAAACAGATTAGCTGCTTTAGTCAAAGATCAGAAAATCAAAGTTTTCCCCTTTGTCTCTCTGAGATGCAAAGTTTTCAAAGGGTACCAAGAAAGAGTGAAAAGCAGGAAGGTTACTTCCGCTTTTGTCCTTTATGTTTAGTCAGATGGGTATTAGCAGCAGTGCCTGGTAATACTGTGGTTTGAGAGGGGAGGAAAGAGATATACCCAATAAACCCAATGAACTATTGGGTGTCTTTTTGTAGCTTGTCATGCCTTTCCTTCTTTAGATACTTATCTGTAATCCAGAGCTAATAATTTATTCTGCCAACATCCACTGGCAATGTTCATTTAAATTCAAGTTTATTACATAGAATTGCAGCACACTTTGACTGAAGATCTCTGAAACACTTCCTTAGTTATACTAAAATCTATTTGCCCACCTGAATGATCCCACAGCAGTAAGTATGTGATCTGTCTCAGTTAATTTTGGTTATTTGGACGCAAGGTGGCAGATGGCAGGGCCATTTCATTGCCTGTCTGGTTTCTGATAGCATGAATCCCTTCATAGCAATTTATTTCTACCAGCAGATGAAGAAATTTGGATGGATTTCCTATCCTGAGATGTCAATTTAAGTGTTTAAAAAGGGGGTAAAGGAATTCCACCCTATCTCCTTAGCAATATTAGTCCAAATAGCTGGACTTTCACAAAACAGACAAGAAGGATATAGCTTATTTATATCTAAGTTTAAACTGTTATTAAAAACACCATGCCAAAACATTGCAATGCTGTTGATATGTTGGATTATTCCTTCTTTCTTCGCTTCATAGATTAGCAATTATTTTTAACTAATAAATTCAAACTAACTAGGCAAGCTGGAAACAATAGAAGCTGAGTTGAGTGCAGCAGGCTATTAAAACACCAGATGTCTTTCCTGTGATGATTGAATTAGCTACAGGTGTTCAAATTAGTATTTTAGGTAAATGGCCTTTCTCTGGTAAAATATGCTTCACATCATTCATTCTCTGTGGAGATCAATGTCATGTGAAAGATTTTTATGTTTTACAGGATATTGTCCTCAGAAATGCTATTGAAGATTAGGAATGAGCAGTTCCTACTTCTAAAATAGCCTTAGTATGGTCTTGGCTAGAAGAGTTGCTTTCCTTTTCTTATTCAGCTTCAGAAAGGCAAACATGCAATGAAAAATACTGATGAAGTGGTGAAGTTTGGGTTCAAATTCTGCATTTTGTATCTTTTTTTTATCATGCAAATTGCTAGGGTACTTTACCCCATTCTATGTTAATTAAAAATGCTGCTTTTCACTTATGAAAACTAAGCTGCTGCGGAACAGAAAATGAAGCTTCTTGTATAGAAAAACAACTGCCTAGAAGGTAGGGACAACAAGTAACAGTGAAGAGTTGATCTCTAGAGTGGAGGGGGGCTGCCTGGGGTACCCCAGCAGATCGGTCCTGGGAGCTGTCCTCATTTCATGCATTTGTTACTCGTCTGGAATAAACGGTGAAGTAACAAAATCATCTGATGATATTATGGACACTTTAATCTCCTCCACTTGGTACCTTTGTGCCTCAGGCATCCACAGTGCAGAGTTAGCTACCAGCTAAACTAAGGCAAACCAACTGTTCTGGGTGCTTCTCCCCAGATGAAAACTGGTCAACATTTTCAGGTTAGTTCACTGAAGGCATGGCTCCCCAGGGGTGGTGTAGACAGCACTACAGGCCAGAATATAGGAGAAGAGAGGAACTCAGTGACTCACTGTAAGTCTGAAAGTAATTTAAAGGCGATTCATCTGGCAGGGAAAGCTTCAGAGACCCTGGCTATGGCCTGCCTCCATTTATACTGCAATGACACAATGCTGAACAGCAGAGGGCTCGGATTTGGTGATGGATGATTGCTATCCCTGCATTGCTCAGACTTCATTGCTGCAGTGATGGCCAAGCTGTACCCATTCCGAGTTTTTTATCTGAGACACAAAGATCCTAAACTCTGTATTCACTATTTCCACCTACCTACACACTAGAGAGGTTCAAATTAGAAATGTGCAGTTTATTGCCAGTGATCATCATGCATTTCAATGACCCCCAAATACATGGCAAAAAGGAGGAACCATATTATTTTCCCTTTGAGCCTAGTACCTGGACATAGACCTAACTCACTCAGCTTTAGACAGCAATAGGTAGGTACCTGTATACACAACTGCAGAGCATGCTCTGACACAAAGGCATTGGCTGCAACCCCACATCACACACACATCTATACACCAAGGGCATCCTCTCACCTGCTTGCAACCTGGTACCCTGGTTTCTGTCCCACACACTGTCCCATCTGCCAACAGTATCTGCTTCTGAAATCACAGAGGGCAGGAGAAGCCACAGTCCTAGCCTAAACCTAAACCTGCACTAGTTCCCCTGGCACCTGGGATAACTGCCGGCCCTCGCCCCGAGCCGTACACCCCAACACCAGCCCAGCAAGGGGTCTTGCCTGTGCCAAACACCGGCTGTAGCGCATGGACACTCTTCTCTGCTAGGCCAGCAGTGCCATGTGGGCAGCAGAAGGCATGGCCAACCCTCCCTCATCCCCTGCCACCACTGCTGCACTGTTCACCTCAGCTGCCATGTTAGCCCGGCGTTCATCAATAGTGGCCACTTTGTATTCCTTACAAACACATTGTATATTCATATCTATTTACTTCTATTAAACCAGCATCTTCTACTCAAGGAATTTCATCCACTAATGTAGCACCATACAAACACATATATTTTTTCTGTTTTCCCCTTGTCCTGGGTTCAGCAGTAGCAGTCATTTTTCTCCTTCCTAGTAGCTGGTGCAGTGCTGTGTTTTTGACTTCAGCCTGAGAACAATGCTGATAACTCCAGTGTTATAGTTGTTGCTGAGTACTGTTTACCCTGATCAAGGATTTTCTCAGTCTCATGCTCTGCCAGGGAGGAGGGGCACAAGAAGCTGTGTGTAAGCAGAGACAGGACACCTGACCCAAACTAGCCAAAGGGGTATTCCATACCACAGCACATCATGCCCACTATATAATCGGGGGGAGCTGGCCAGGACAGGCTGATTGCTGCTCAGGTCAGACGAGGTATCGATCGGTGGGTGGTGAGCAATTGTATTGTGCATCACTTGTGTTTATTGGGTTTTCTTCCTTTTCCCCTTTTAGTTTCATATTCTCTTCCCTTGTTATTTCCCTTGTCATTATTATTATTGGTGGTAGCAGCAGTGATTTGTGTTATACCTTAGTTACTGGACTGTCCTTATCTCAACCCGTGGTGTTTACATTCTTTCCACTCTCCTTCCCATCCCACCAAGAGGGGAGAGGGAAGGGAGGAGTGAGCGAACAACTGTGTGGTTCTGAGTTACTGTCTGGGCTTAAACCAGGACAACCCCTAGCATACAATTCCTAGCACACATCAATTACTTGGAAAGAAGAAAAGCCTTCGCGGCTGGCCAAAACAAACATACATAGTCCTCCCCTACAGCACTCGTTCCCTGAAGGGAGAAGGATTATCCCAGGAAGGCACTGTAAACAAGGGAGTGGCTTCTAGTGAATAACAACATTTGTATACTGAAAGCAATACCTTTTCATGACTATTTCAAAGTCTACATGAAGTTTTCATGATTTTGAGCTAAAAATATTTTTTTGTGTATCAGAAAAATCAGATGCACCTTCTAAAGCATCTTGGTGTCATTCATATGCCTGGGACACTTTTTGTATTCCTTCTTTACAGCTTTTGACAACAGCCTTAATAATACCTTCACTAATTGCAAGCCTGGCAATAAGAAATGACTGTGCACACGAGTGAAGTTGGGAGGGCAAATTGTTACAAAAGCACTTTTTATATCTAAAAAGAGATGTCCAGAAGACTGCTGGATCCAGAAGATCAGACATGGGACAGAGCCAAATTTGGTAACACAAAACAGCAGAAGTCAGTGAGCTTGCCCAATGTTTACAGGGGAAAAGGATGAACACAGAAAAATGCAAAAGTTAGAGACCAAGTTCCCTGCCCATCAGCAATACTAGGAGTGATGAAGATAGCTACAACCACATAATAGAAACAGTGATCTCCAGGGCATGAGAAAGAGGCAAATAAATCACTTGTCTAATTTACATTGAAAAGTCATGTATTTAGGGTCTACTGCAGGAGACCATTACTGTTGCGCTCATTCCAATGCAGGTTTCCTTTGGCATTACATACAAAGCTGAAATGTCCTGAATGGAGGTTTTTAGCTGCTGTAAACATGAGGATACGCAGGATGTACAGCAGTGTCAAAAAATAGTGATCCCCCTGTAGCACAGGTCTGGCGCTCAGGAAGGCTTAGTTCTTCCTCCTCATGAAGGAGACAAAGCTCCCTGTGGAGAACAGCTACTTAGCAAATATCCTGAGAAACAAAGGGAAAAAGCATGACCTTGTACAGACATGCAGTGTAAATCCATAGGTGCTTTCATGCACTCCCTTGAGGGAGGCAGATACTGTGAGGCAGATGCAGACATCCACAGGCCCTGTCACTCGCTGGCTCTGCAAGCCTGCACAGCATATGGATGTGTTTTACGGGCATATCCAAACCAGGGTGACCATGTGAATAACCTGGAACTAATGTGTAGCGCTCTGGGGCTGAGATACCCACTGCATGGCTACATATGTTTGTGATAAAATCTTTGTACACTCCCTATAGGCTTCAGTCCTGAAGAAAAAATGCTTCCTCCTAATCAAGTTGAGATTCAGTTTGAACACCCCATCAAATGACACTGAAATTCTTCACGCTTTTATTTCATTTTCCATTGGAAGGCATAAGTATTTCACAGTATGTTATAGTTCCTGATGTGTAACACAGCAGAAGAAAGAAAAAGGGCTGTCCCAGGAACTCCAACATCCTTTTTAGTTACCTAGACAGGCAATATGCTAGATAATGTTGATATGGTTATGTCAAGCTGTTCCAGCAGAACTGCTCATCAGCCATGAGCTTCATCTTTAACACATTGTATTTAATGAATGTGCTGAGAACTGTCGATCATAATTGCCGGCATGTATTCCCCACGCAGCTAGGGAAAAGACCAAAGAAAAGGAAACTGAAGGTAGATAATCTGAAGTACTGCTGATATCTTGAGCCCTCTTTGTGTATATGAGCGTGCGAATTAAGTCCGCCTTCACAGAAAAGTGTCCATATCACTGCCGGAAAAACTGAGCACAGAGAGTTGCCTTCAGCTGGCCCAGATTAGGCATGCATTTACAGGAGAACCCTGAATATTTATACATAGCACGAGTTAGTAAACATTTGAACAAGTCAGTTACTGTGGGAAAAAGTCCTATAAATTTCACCAGGCTCTGGAAGAAGTGCTATTTATTCATTGTTAAAACCTCACACTGTCTGCAGCTGTTCTGACAGATTTTATTGGGGGACAACTCTTTGAGACTGGAGAATCGATACTGAAATCATTTGCTCTAAAATAAGGAAACTCGAATGTGAAACTTTACACTTTTTTAAGTGCCCCTTCCTTATTTTATCAGGTGTACTTTTTCATTTTCTACTTCAGACGTGCAGTATGCCGTCAGAAAGATCACGCTTGAAGTTCAAGTGGAAAAACACGAGCGCACTTACTTAAGCGCTTAAGAATGTGTCTTTCCTCTTCATGGTCTCTTTCCTCTCTCTGCCAAATATCGATTAGCAAATATCGATTACTAAAAATCTGGTAAAAATGTGCAGCCTGATAGACTGTCACACTTATGGTCATTTCCAATCTGAGTTACCAAGAAAAAGTGTTTTCAAATGTTGTTGCTTTAGGTGAATAGGATTCCTACAGAAACACATGCTTCGTATACATTTTTCCAGTCCCATGCATGCATATATTTAGTTCAAGAATTTCCATGCGTCTCAAGCAGAATTCTCTGGCAAAATGCCCTCTGAGGGAGGAATCAACAATTCCCGGTTTCCAAAGCCTCTGTTACTGACTGTTCTCTCAACTACAGGGCTTGACTGAAGTGAGGATTCTTCTTCATCTGCAACCTGAGAAGGTCAGATATATCATGGAGAAAAGTGACAGAAATATAAATGAAAGATTGTCAGATTTGTCACTAAAGAAGAGAGTATTACAGTAATAGTTAACTACCATAGTCCAATAACTATATTAATATGGGGGGAAGTTAGATATAATTAAGGGGTATTCAGATACTGTTAGTGACAGGAACATATAATATTTTCAGTGCTAACTAGAAACGTCTCCTGTCTGGCATCTTCAAAAGTGATGCCAGTATCTTTCATTCACCTTGCAATCTTTCATTGAGTGAAATTACTCAGTTCATTAAAGACTCACTCAATGAAAGAGAAATGATGAAAACAAATGTCTCCTAAGATCTTAAATGCCAGTAATTTGGCACTCTCTCTGATTGCATCTAACCTTATTTTCTTGGCCATCTACTATTGGTGTCTCCTGTGTAATGTTACAAACATAAAATGAAAATGAAAGCTGGAGACTTAAAGGAATACCATGAAGCGTGACTCAACCACTCTGAGTCTAGACTGGCTTACTGAGGATGAGGAAGGAAAAGGTGATTTCTACAATTTCAAGGACTGACAGAAATTCTGTACTTGACATCTCAGTTTTGCACCAAGGAAAGAAAAAATGCTCATTTTAATTACTTTGGGATTTTCAACCACCTAGATAACATCATTGTTCAGAAAAGGAAGGACTAAGACTAGACAGCTTTAAAATACTGGTACTACCAACTTAAACTTCTCCTATTATTAGCAGAATTAATGAGTTAACATAGGTAACATTTTCTGTATGATGCTGAAGATTTTTCAGGATGTTATTCTTAAGGTCTGCTAAAAAAAATAATGCTGTGAAAATTGCTCTTTATTCTTTTGCAATTGCATTATTTGTAAAACAACATATATAACATATAAATAATATTTATACAAATATGTAGAAAATTGATTCATTTTTTAAATAAAGCAAATAACTCATGCTAAATTCTAGCTGAACTTGGAGCTCTTCCCTATTAAATGCTAAAAGAAAGTTAATTTAGTATATATTTACACATTGCATGTAAAACAGTAAAATAAGTACTTCCAAACAAGGTTATTTTTAAATAATCTCTCAGTAAACTCTAAACTGCATACTCTATTTGTCAGTAAATAGTTGAGAATCTCTTCTGTTTGTAATTTCTTGCCTTCTGTTTTGATGATGGAGGGCATACAGGCCATGAAAACATTTGAATGCAAAAAAAGCAAAAAGCATATAATCAAATAAAGAATCAAATAAGAAAGAGGAAATATGCTATTGTGGAGCAGGCATGATTTCCCTCTTCTCTAGAAAGTAGTTTTCTCAACGGATATAAACAACTATTTACCAAATGAACCCCCCATGTTCTCAAAAATAAACTATTGCCTTGATGTTTCTCCTCTCTAATCATACTTACATATTTTTCTAAAGAGTATCCTAAAAAATTCCTTGTTTTTCTAACTACTTGTAATTTCTCAAATTAGAGTGTGATAGAAAGAAATTCCAAAAAGAATTCCCCATGTTATGGCATTCAGCTGCAAATTCCCCACCAGTGTGTGCAGATATGCACAAGGTCAAATAACACACACAGTAATTTCACACTGAAATACAGAGAATGTTAGTTCCTGTCACAGAGTATTCTGAATTCATAAAAGTAACTGAAGATAATCCCAATGCAATTCAGTGTCTCAGTCTTTTATTGATCTCCAAAAACTGTCGTAGAGGGTACCTGGAGAAAATTCTCATTGCAAAAGCAAGCTCTTGCCTCTGTGAAGGGCAGTGGACATCTGATCAGCTGCATCTGTCTTCTGCTAACATTCCTTTCAGCTCCACCATCCCAAATGCAGTCCTGCACCTGAAGAAGCTGGAAAGCCAAGACAGCACACAAAGAGAGTGGATTTCTGTAGTATGGGATAGTGGCTCCTAGCAAACCAGGCAACTGCAGGCTTCATACTGGGACTTGCTGGGAATGGGTAAGACCATGCAAGGAATAAGAAAAGTGCCAGGGAAAGATTCTGTGATGACTCTGGAATTTGCTTGGACTCTAAAGAAAATCAACTTCAACCAACAGTGGCTAGACTTGATACTTTATTATCTAAGGTTCCAGAAACGTAATCTCCAGCCTGGCCTTTCGTATTATGAGTGAAGTAACTGCAAATTAAGCTGCGGACCTACCAGTGAAACTGCAAATATTTCTGGACAGGAGTGCTACAAAATTGTATGGGGTTTTTTTTCTTAGAGAAAATGTGGTAAGTATCAATTAGAACTTGGGTTTCCATGGCACTGTCTGCAATGGTCAAAATGACATATGACCAGTAGAAAAAAAGTCCCTCTACAGAGACAGAGTCCATGTTTATTTATACCTGATGGAAAATGAGACATGGAAATGGCTGTCCCAGGTCCCTCATGAAACTTTAACAGGAATCTCTGTCACAAGATGCACTGCGCACTCTAATGTTAAGTGCACACAACTCTATTTATCACTAATACGCCTTGCAACTTACACGTTAAATATGTTTAGTTTTCTGCTGAATTGTCAAGATGTAGAAGGTGGAGGAAGATGGATTCTTATGAAAGGCAGAAGATAAAAATAAGGGCACTACCTTCATTTAGTTTTATTGCTTTATTAATATTTGTCTTTGCACTTTCCTATCAGTATTATAATCACTTTATTTGTGTTCATTCATCTGTTGGTTAGGTCTGCCAAAGTGCTCTTGTCATGGATAAAGGAAGCTATAAGCTTTACAAAAATTTTGGCATCTGGTAGAGGGAGTGGAGACTGGAATTCAGTGGTTAAGGAGTCTGGGGCTAAGCACAGAGGATAACTAGGGATTGGTTTGGGTTTTTGCAGGGTTTGCGCCTCAGTCATAAAAACTTCAACAGGAGAAAAATGTTGAGTATTAACCCTTTGCATGTGAATGGGTGAATGCAAATGACCTAAGACAGTGTTGCCAACTTCAAATGGAAGAACCAAGTGTGTTTGAAGGAAAGGGTGCATTTACTTTCTCAACCCCATTTACACGTTGCTTAATGGAGCAAGTATCAAAGTTGCATCAGGACCAGCTTATAGCATGGGAACTAGGCTCTGAGCAATTTTCTGCTCAGCTTTGCAGGAGTTCACTATACCTCACTCACTAGTGCGGCATTGGAGAGTCGTTCCAAAATAGGTTAAGCAGCATGACTACTTCTTGATTGTTGCATGCTGTTTGTTCTTTCATCTTCTTCTCAAGGGAACATGATAGGGCAGTGAAGTGTCATCTTTTGATAGAGTTGGTTTGATTATAAAAATTTATGTTGCCTCAGTGTTTTTGATAGAGAAGATCAAATAAATGTCTGACAGTTTGAATGAAAGGTCAGGTTTGTAACTGTCCTTATATCCTAGGAAATTCATTTCGTAGTCTCAAAGTGGTCTCCGAGAACATTCTGTCTCCTGAACAGACTTTTATGACAACATTTACCCCTACCAAGGTGGAGATAACAAAGGGAACAATCTGCAGGAACAGATGAGTATAGCTGTCAACACTAAGCTCTGGATGCATTTTGGCCATCATGGAAAACCCTGCTGCAATGAGAAGGACCAAATCTTGCTTTTGACTTTTTTGTGGGAAGAGATTGTAGACTGCTGAGGACAGGTCTGATGATACACTCAAAATAAACAGCATGGCTGAGGGCTTTTATTCTAGGTGAATTGTTCTAAGTGCTGAAAAGCCTGGTGACCAAATACAACAGACTCTTGTAGACCAGCCAGGAAGCAAGTGAAGCATGAATAACTGAGTAACGTGTCACTGTCTGCCAGCATGGGATGGGGTCTTCTAGCCAATCAAAGCTCATCAAAAGCATTACTCAAGGGTAATGCTATGTCCAAACTTAGCACAATCAAGGAATGCAAAAGGACTTCTAAATTATAGATTCAGTTGATCAATTACAGATGTGAATCAACTAGCTCCAAAGTAGACTGCATTTTGCACTCCTCAGAAAGCCTTTCCTCACATCATGATTCTTTGCACGGGTTCTGTTTCACACAGCTGTTTTTCATCCTTGGGCTAACTTTGTCCAAGTACAGAGACAAGAAGACAGAAACAGCAGCACAGTTGTATGGAGTACGTAAGATAGAACAGTGTATCATCTACCTCTTCCTAGTACTTAGAGTTTATGCCCCTGATCAGTTCAGCTTAGTGATGAAAAAGATCCCAAAGACATTGTTCTTGAACTCCATACGTGAACAGTCCAGCAGTATCTAACAAGTACTCATCACTGCAAGCTTGCAAGAGAGGGCTCCAAACAACTTAGTGCATTCTCCAGCATCCTTCCCTTTCAGAGGAAACAACTTGCTTTCACTGCTGACCATCTCAAGTGTTGTGGGAGGATATGGGAGAGTGTGAACATTTCTATTTATGTAAGTGACATTTAGCCGCACAAGCTAAACTTCTCTGTAGGTCAATGGCCAGGCCTGGGATCAAGTAATCCAGTTTTTTCTATAGAGTAAGTTCTTGCCTGTTGGAAGGCGGAGGGGGCTGACATATCATCCACACCTGAGCTCTGCAATGTCTGCCATTTCATTTTCTTAAGTTACTTGATCATAATGAAGACTGAAGTTATAGTGACAGGAACAGTTAATATAATGAGCCTGTCAGGATAATTTTTCCAATTATTTTTCATTCTTTACTTTCTTATTCACATAATGGAACAAACTACTGTTTGGTGAAAACACAGATTCTGTAGCCTTGCTTTATATTTTGCACATCTTCATTGCAATGGAATAGCAAAAAGTAATCATACCTGTTACCAGTGGGTAGTTGCCTCTGCATAACTCAGGAATTTTTTCATGGGAAAACATAATTTGCATCAGTAACAAATTATATATTCCAAAAATACTTTTTCCACACAGTTTCAGGTGTCCTTCTCCATTCATGTCATTCAATGTATCTTTACCTATACTAAGCAGAGGCAATATTTGTTTCCTGCAGATGCCTGACACCAGCAATACAGAATAAAAACAGAATTTCATATACTTCAGAAAAGTTACTACCTTGCCTCACAAATTTATTGTTCTTTGAAGAATCAAGAAGCCTACAGACAATGGAGGAAACATCGCCAAGAGGACATCTGACAAGATTAAAAAATTACACTGACAAGGGCTAACACAAAAAGCCCTTGTGCCATTACCATTGTACAAAAAGACATAGGAGTAGATGTCAACTGTCACAGACTGCATGGAGCATCTCTAGGAGCTGTGCTGAGATCCGAAGTGTTCACCATATCCAAAATGACCACAAAAAAAGGTGTGACTGAAAAAGAGACACAGTGTGCTGCTGATGCAGCTATATTCATCACAAGGGCTGAAAATGAACTACAGAAGAGCCTCAGGAGATGGAGTGACTAAGTACAAAAATATTTCACAGAGGAAATTACATTTAGGTAAACAAATGTAAAATAATGAGTGAAAATACAATCCTAACTTTGCATACAAACCTAATTATGGCCCCAAATTAGCTATTACTAATAGGGAGTAAGATTTTAAAGATATAAGAGGGCAAACATCAAATATCCATGTTGAATAGCAATTAAAAAAAGGGGGAAATGCTATGAATTGTTTGGAAATAAATACTGAACATGACAAAAAATGTCGGTATGCCACTGAGTAAAATCAATTGTGTTCATTACAAATACCAAAAGCATGACTGAAAGTGCATAGCAGAAATGAAAAGGTAGAGAGAAACCTAGCATGGATAATTCTGAACCAGAAAGTGGTATTCCTATAAAGAAGAGGTAGAATAAATAAGGATTAATAAACCCAGTGTGGAGAGAGATGGAATGTCAAGGGTAGGATGAAGAAGGCGAATAAAGAAACTGTTCTAAAACATCTGGGAGACATCAAGTGACACTCGCAACAAAATGCACTGTAGATACAAATGCGTATATTATTACAGCTTCTTATTAATCGGAAGGACAGCTGCAAGCTCTTAATAATCTTAGACACCAGATGAGCAGACTTTATGGTACTTGAACCTACTAGCAATACTTTGATGTTTACTCCGACTGAATATTCTTTATGTCTAATGAGACACCTGAGAAACCACATTGTGTTTCTTGACTCTTTGTAGATTCATACAACTTTGGACTATTTTGTGTTGCAAAAAGCACATGAATGATAAATAGGATGTCATGTTGCTGAGGTCTGCAAACTTAAATTCTCTTCCCCAAAAAAATGGAGTGGCCTGGGAGAACCATCCCTGGCCTGGACTGTCCTCAAAACCATGGCCACACATTGTTTGGGAGAGTGCTGATTGGTAAAGGACAAGCCCCACTAATAATGTCACAGTATAGATGACCTTTGAAGAGTTGTCAGACGCTGATGCTGTTTCCTTTTCTAGTACAAATGCAGACACTGATAGATGAAGAGGAAAACCAAGGGTATGATGCATCTTTGTACAGTCCTGGGGGAACCAGGGAAGGCAGTGGTGACTGATCACTTCCTTCTTGTGATTCATGGGCCACTTGTTCTTGAACTATTTCAAAAACTCACAGAGCAGAGGTGTTTTCTATTCTTGTTTATGCAGCATGTGTCTGCAAGCAACCTAGGACAACTGCAGGGGCTCCGTAGATATTTCTGCTTTAAATTAGCGCCATATAGACATCTATCGACAGCTGAAGAATGATAGCAGTGATTCTTTGCAACCACTGTACAATCCAGAGCTGTGTGAATGAAGTCACTGGGTTTGGAATAAAGCCTAAATCACATGAAAAATACTCATGGGCTATAGTAAGTCCAGCTGAATTTTGCCAGGTTTCATTTCAAGCAGGAGAATCGTCTTCGTTTTTCAAGGGACTTATCACAGAATCATAGATACACTGACTGGAAGGTATCTCTGGAGGTTTCTAACTCACTTTATGATGGCTAATCTGAAGATGCACTCCTATTATAACTGAATGAGAATTTAGTTTTGCATAGAATTCTTCTTTTAACAACAAAGATATTTCAATCTCAAAATTCGTATTTTAAATAAATAACCTGTTTTTGAAGAAGTTTCAGGGGTTTATGTATGAAAGTTGGCCTAATGAATACCAGTTTATGAAATAATATTCATAACGGCATGAGGAATAATGGTGATTATAATTAAGTAAAAGTTTATTTTATTAAGTACATTCAGGAAAGTTTACGTAAGAGAAAGGCTTTTGATTCCATCAAGGTTTTACTTTTTTGTAAAACTAGCTGTATAGCAGAGCCAACACATTACAGTGAGATCAAAATCTGTTAGACAAAATATTATTTTTCCCCAAAATATTTTAGATTTGACATGCAAATACTACTTTTCAGTGCTGAAAACTACCTCTCAGCTAAAACACTGATGATTTTTATATCCATTGAATCAAATAGAAACCCTGAAAGCAGAAGACAGTTGCCATGACTATAATTGTTCTTATAATAGTAAATCTAAACATTTTAAATGGTAGAGACCTCCCTGCATAAGGGTCTGCATTACTTTCATTCAATACTACTTGCAGTTTCAAGGTATAGCTAAGTTTAAGATTTTCCATCAAATATATTCATGCCATCATTCTAAACAAAGAATGTGTGAAGGGCGGTATTCTCCAAGCATTGTACAAATTGCCAGTCTTGACAAGATATTTGATGGCTCTTCACTGCCAGTACAATCTGTTCTTACCTGATTCAGAATGACAAGAGCCTCTTATTGAGCTGGTGAGTGTATTTGGTTATACTGTATGAGGCTGTGACTACATAATCATGTTCATAGTTTCAGTACATACTAAGTAGCACATGTGTTGAAAGCTAGATATGCTCTTGCAAACCAGTTGAAGACCAGCATATTGCTTTCAGCAGGGAAAAAATAGGACTTATATCTACAATCCATTCACTAGGAACTGGAAAGTTTTCTGAAGAAAAAGGAATTGTACACAGAAAATAAGCAACATACTGAAGCCAGAAAAAAAATTGAATACATCCCTATAATTCAGAAGCCAAGTTTACCGACTATAAATCTGCATTTCTACTAGAAATGCCTGGAAAACCACATAGCAGTCTTTCAGCCTTGAGGGTGCTTTCCCCCCTTCTGATGCTTCAGCATCAGCAAGCACAGGGCACTGCACAGATGCTTTGAGTGAAAAATGATATAATTTATTCTCACAGTATGTGTTTCACTCAGATTTCTCCCCATCACTCTAGTCATGTCTGTATCATGCCTGTGTTGTTCTTTTTTAATAGAGGAATGCGTTCTTGAACTCTGTATTCTCCACTTCTGTTTAGTTACAAAATGGCCAGAAGCAGAAATCACAACTGAGGCCAAAACTGTACAAGTTTTTGCCAGATAACCCAGCAGTCTCTTGCCCTGCCCTACTGTATGGAAAGCTCTTCTGGTTAATCGAGTTTTCCAGAGTCTGACTCAGCTGTGCATATAGGCTAAAACATTATGCTCCCTCCCATGCCATTACCCCAGACAATTACACCAGTAGGCCTCGGCCACCCTTCTGATACACCAAAGCCCATCTCTCATTCATTTACAGCAGAGCACCACATTTTTCCTGTACCATGATCTCCCTGGACATGCAAAGCTCTTGTCCTGCCAGGAAACTGCACTAGAGTTCATAGGGCAGGACTGGAGCCACAGCACTGCTCTTGCCACCAGTGGGTGAGCAGGACCTTGTGTGGAGCTTACCACAATATCTGCAACACATTACTGTCTAAATTAACCTATTGCCACCTTCCACACTGAAATGAAGGAGAATCTTCCTCTGTCAAATCCTTCATATTTTGCTCCTGATCCTTTTAAAATCTGGTGTAATCATAAGACATTTATGCTGATTGCTACAGATTGTATTGATACAGGTGGTAGAATACGAGTTTTCTGTGTAGATTATGTTTTGCTGTGAATTTTGCACTGAAATCAGTGGCCAAATTTCTATACACTCTTTAGTCAGTCATACTTATCTACACCAGCAGAGGGAAGGGCTGTGGAAAGGAAAAGGAATGGAGAAGTGCTTAAAAGGCAGGCATCTTCTGGTGATGGAATTACCCCTTCCCCAAATACTCTGCTTCTTAGACAGGATTTTGCTAGTCATGTGGCAGAAAAGATAAGACATCAAGAATCTTCAGCTCCTGTAAATCTTGAAGTTTTACCATCAGGCTACACTCATACAAAGTTCTCATAAAGATAGTGCTGAATGTGTGTTACAGTCACTCATATTCCCCTGTCTCTGCTCAGATATTTATATGCTTCAAAAGATTTTCCCAGACTGATGAATTTGCCCAGGAAAACCTGCCTCTTGAAGCTGAAGAATAAACACTAAATTTAGAAAAGCAATCTGAATTTTAACAGAAGAAAATAAGACTGATGCCTTTTTTCTAAAGCGTAAGAAGCACTATCATACCAATTTTACTGCTGTGTTCTTCTTGGAGCAACTTTGCCCTACCTTGACATTAGCAAATCCAGATACTAACTTCATTTTAATGATTAAGTTAAAAGGAATCATTCAGGGATATGATAATCAGTCATTTCTACTCCCTTGACCACACTTCAAGAGATAAAAATGCACTTTTCCTACCATACCATCATAGAACTGTACTGTTCCGTTTGAATGGGACTCGTTTAAAGCACTGGAATTAACTGTTTTATAAGTTTTCTTTGACATTCCTTTAGATTAACCTAGTATGATTTTACAAAGGAGAAAAATGAAGACATGCTTTCCAGCCAGGACAGCCAAACCCAGATCCAAAGGGTTGCGTTACTCTGAGCACCAGCTCAGCCATGACACTTCTATTAGAGCAAAAGGGAGAATATTATCATAGGAAAAAATCATAACATCCCTTTGGAGGTCTGATAGCTGCAATAAAAATGAAGCCCCACTGCAAGTTCAGTTTCTTTTTCTGAAATTTCATAAAAAGGGGAAAAAAAAAAAGATACTCTGAGTTTATAGAACATAAATTTTCTACCTCTTTTTTTCTAGGTTTGTGGGGTTTGTTTGTTTTGGGGGGAAAAGTTTTTTCTCTTTTTATTTTTAAGAGCAAGATAATTCTCTTTGCTTTGGACTCTTGCCATCTGATTCTACTCAATTTGCTGCGCTAATTCAACAATACCCAGTAGGTGGCCTCAGTGTATAATGTATTTCTTTACTCTTTTTTTACTATTTCTGCCTCGGTTTTTTCATTGCAACAATTTTATTTTAGCTGGGATCTCCTGGGGTTTATCACTTTTTCAATGTTTCAGCATAATGCGCATTTTTAATACCAATTCTTGTAAATATTACTCTTTTTCCTAGAGTGCAACTAACAATTTGGAAAAAGAACATTCAAAATTCATACAGTTCCACTCTGGTTTAGAGATACCACCCATATACTTCTGGATTCTCTCTTTACCTGCCATTTTACATTCCTCAGGGGTTAGAGAAACATTTGTTTAGAGAATGTGACATTATCCAGGTCCACACAAACATATTCAAATGGGCTGACAAACCCAGCAGATCCTGAGTCTTCAGCTCTGGACCTTCCAAAGAGCTATTGCTGAGTCTTGTGGTTCTCCCACATCTCCATCTTCAGAATTCACCTAACTTTTGAGATACAGACAGCGCCCTCTTATGAACAACGGTATTTCCTGCATTTGTCAACCTGTGCGAATACACTTTCAGATAAAGGTTCAAAGTGATAGCAAAAGTGTGAAATGCATTCTTAACTGATTGAAGATCTTAAGTATCCTATTTCTTGTTGTCAGAAATGCTTTTTAGATTCCAGCTAAGCAAGACTACCTGTAGCTAGAATCATTGATACAACGTTCTGGCAGCTTTTTATATTTTCAAAGACCAGAATAAATTAAATGCAAGTATTCAAGACATTCAAAGTCACGTATTATCACAAAATAGGAAATTCTGACCTCTGCCAGTTAGTGGAGTCACTTCTGTGACATTTTGTCTTGATTAGACTCCATGTTCATTCTACCTTGTCAAACATCATACAAGAAATCCTGTAACACAAGATCAGTTGTCATTTTCACTGTGACCTTCTACACTGACAGAAGTGCCTGTGTATTTGTGAAATATATTTGCCAATGAAGTATATCTGCCTATCATGGATCTCCCCAAACTTCCTGACCCTATTTTTTTAGATAATTGATATGTAATAGTCTTTGGCAATTGCCAGTAAGCTAGTAAGACAGACAGTCTTATAGTTTCCCTACCATAATGAGGCCTGAAACCAATTTGGCTGGGATCAAGGAAATATGAAGCCTCCAAATATTTCTGGAATTGCCTCACTCATTATAAGCTTTTTCAAAAAGGCAGATTGAAATGTCCTATAATAGATGTGACTGTTTGAATCAAGCAGCAGATATTTTTAGATTTGTGTTAACAAGGGCTTCCTAAGGAAAAGCTGGTGGCTAGTCCTATCATACCCTAACACCACTCTCAGCTAAGCTTGGGAATCTTCACTGTCAGCAATGTGGCCCCAGTCCTGTCTTCACTTAAGGTTTCATTTACAGGGGGCACTAAGGAAAATCTCTAGACAAGACAGATTAACTAGTCGATGTACATAAGTGAGGCTTTATTGCATTTTCTTTCAGAAGAAAGGCATTTTTTTATTTTACAGTAGGCTAAGATATGGTGACCTAAGTTACAATGACTGAGAGCATCAACATAGAGGTTTAGTGCAACTTAGCATATGCTCATCAGCTTATTTCATTTCAAGACTCCTGAGTGCCCCAGTGCAGGCAAGTTCTAAGAAAACAACATTAGCTGAAATGAAAACTTGGGTTTGCATTTGTCCCCTCCATAGCCTGCTCTGCTACCATGGAGACAGACAGCTCTGTCAGAATCAAGTAATCTCATCTTCAAAGAAACAAAAACATACTTGGTGAAAGAGTCCGCAAAGCTATATTGGCCCTTAATGTGATGTTGGCCCCTTCATTGAAAACCCACTTCATCACACAAAGAAACAGAACTATTCTGTGCCACCCTTGTTTTCCTCTCATCCCTTTCTCTAAATGGCAATCAGAGCTTCTAAATTATAAGCTGTTCCAAGGGCAGCACAATTAATCGTTCCTGGACAACGCCCTGCATCTCCTCAGCAGCACTGTCACAGCACTCTCTCTCCTCTCTTGCATCCCTTCTGCTCTGCAGTGCAACTCTTCCAACTCTTCTCCACCAAGGCTGGATCTAGAAATACCTTCAGCTCACCCTTGATCAGGATATTTAGCTCACACCCTTGTTGTCTCCTCTCCATAGCTCCTGCCAGTTTGGCTGGGGACTGACAGCACCCTCTCCAGATAGCACTGGAGGACTGGCCAAGCGTTGGCTGCCTCTCAGAGCAGGCAGTGACTCAATTCTTCCTGCATTCTGCATTTCCCTCAGTTCAACTCTCTTCTCTCCTGCAACTCTTCTCAAAAAAGTATGGAAATGTAAGTTCTATGTCCTTCTGCCAAATAGTCTTGATTGGATTACCATCAGGGCAGCCAGAAGATATCCTGGTTAGTATGACTTGTTGTGGGCAGAAATCAGGCTTCTGAGATGTGAGTCCTGGGGTCTCAATCCATGCTAAAACATAACTTTCCCTGTGCTTCCCATGAAGGGACTTCACCTCACTTGCCATTTCTTTGCCTGTGTAACACAAACATGAAAACACTGATCAAAACTAATGTTCAGAAGGGTGTTGGGAGTTTAAGACACTGGTTGTGTATTTGAAGACTGCTGGTTTTTATCACTGAAGAGAGAGTAGATCTTCTAACTCAGGAACATACTGAAATAAAGAAATTAAAACTGTATTCAAGTACTTGAGGATATTTGTATTTTGGGGATATATACTGAATACTGAACATAATTTAGAAGGAACTCCAACTATTTTTAAAGAGAGAAAAAGTGACACATGGAAGTTATTTTCATCTTAGCTCCAGAGATATTGAAGGGAATGCAAATTTAACCCTCAGACCAGGAAGGACAAAACTGCAGTACATTCCATTTTTATGAGATTTAAATGTCTCCCTGTCACCACAGATGAGTAGACAAAGCTCTAACAAGCAATCTCAGATCTCAGCTCTGTTCCCTCCAGAAGCTGCTGCCAGAAAATCTCTTATTTCTTATATCCCTGGAGCATTTTATACCTATATGGTTATACATGATTTGGACAACAATCATGACCACAAGCTCTCTGTTAACATACCTGTGCTGTGCATAAATTACTGAGCAATCACTGGTCTGGGCTCATTTTCCACCCAATGCACTGATTTATCCCCATCAAAGTAGTGATTTAGCTACTGCAATGCATTCTCTGTTTCTCTCATATCGTGCTACAAATTCACTAGGCTGAACTCTGGAAGAGCCTCACCCTTGCACTATCAAATCAAAATAATCAAGATAATCCCCTCACTACAAAGAGGCATTTCTACATGGCGCATATCAGGTACATCAATTAACCCAGAACTACTAAATCCCAAACTAAACTGGTGTCTTTGGTGCATCCAGCAACAGAAAACGTAAGAGGAAAAGTGCCAGCTTCTTACGCACAACTTTGCCACTTCCAACAGTTCAATAGCAATTAAGGAGGGTGAGCTGGGAAAGTTGCCCAGGGCAAGGACAAGATATCTGGGGGTAACGTGAGCAGGGAAGTGGAAAGGAGAGGGA
Organism: Psilopsiagon aymara; assembly: GCA_024733675.1. Taxonomy (NCBI): domain Eukaryota; kingdom Metazoa; phylum Chordata; class Aves; order Psittaciformes; family Psittacidae; genus Psilopsiagon; species Psilopsiagon aymara. The sequence goes on along the minus strand of JANRGW010034003.1, from coordinate 5,099 downwards.
TGTCCCCAGTATGCTGTCAGGATCTGGCAGAGTTAGAATAAATTTTTGTTTCTCTCACTGGCCCTACCATATTTCAGCTATTTCAAAGTATGACCATCATCCATGTTCTACTATAGAAAGCTGTACTGTAGGGAGGAGAGATTAGACTAGAATTACACAGGAACCCTGCACTGCATTCAGTGACAAACTTCTGAAGTCAGACAATAGTGAGTTAAGTTACTCACCAAAGACACGTAACATCTGCTTTCTTTGAGCAACTATAATTTAATTCACATAAATATATTTTGCACATAAACAGTATAGATAATTTTCTAGAATTGAGGCTCTGACACTGAATCCATCTCATTGCTAAATCTAAGCACATGATTGCATGAGACGTATTAAACCAAAGCCTCCCACACAGTTGTGCACTCAAATTTTAGTTTGGTACCCAGAATTAACTCTGTTAAATTTTACAACCATTTCTTTTATTCTCAGCCACATAAATATTACACAAGGTTATACTTTCACAGGCCTACCAATGGACACCCACAACCTCGTCTTCCCTCCTACATTAGCAGCCCTGACAAGACCATGGGAGTCCACCACTTAGACATGGTATAAAACTTTGGCACTGGCCATTCTGTATCCCTTAGAGAATCTCTCTTGAATTCTTTTGATTATATAATTGGGGTGGATCATCTCATCCCTCAGTAAGAGCTCTCTCAAGCTCCTCCAGCTAATCCCATAAACCCTTAATTCAGCATCATCTAAAGACAGGGACACAGACAGATACAAGCAGACAACTCCTTACTGCCCACTCCAGGTGGCGAAGTTAAGGTTGCATTAGTGTGTACCTTGATCCTTCACTCTGGTTTCCACAGATCAGAAAGTTACAGAACTGCAGATCCTGAAAGAGCGTGAGACATTACCGAGTAATTCTGACAGTGTGTTAACAGATTCTTCTGCAGTGGAACCGGAAGGATTATTGAGCTAATGGCCAATCTCTTCAAGTCACAAGCAAACCCACTTCCCTCTCACTCTTCCACATGGAATCCTCTCTCCCCTTGTGTGACTACCACTACCCCATTCAGAAAAATTAGGACAGTTTATCTCTCATGAGCCTTTAATGTACTGTTGGCCCTGTTTAATTGGTTTAAGAGCTTACGCATGGTGTTCTTGTTTGCTGTAAACTTAGTCATAAGCCTAACAAGCTTGGGGTTTACCTATGCAAACTATTCTGTAGAGTACAAGATGTGTACATTTTTTTCCATATAAAGAAATATGTTTGCATTTGAAACTGATGTGGAATTTGGGAAAAATTTTGCAACCTTCAAATACTGTAGCCACTTTCAGTTTTGACCTTCATCTTGTGTTTCTGGTGTTGTAAAACTGACAATATAAAACCTAAACAGACATAAGAGAAATGGGATAAGTTTTAATGGATACTTTTAACATTCAGCTTGTGAAACTGTAATGTGCTTGTGCTCAGGACTTATAAAAGGGTGTCTAATTTTCACATGAAACACCTAGTACTGTGCTCTTGTCTTTATAGGAGAAAGCCCTCAAAAGCTGCATTTACACAATCAGTAAGCAAAGAACAAGACCGTACAGAAAAGACACAAGAAGTTCAAATATTACAGCAATATGGAGTGTAGGACATGTCTGGCTATGTGGATAACAAACAAGCAAAATAAAAGGAAAAGGAACCCATTTAAATTGAAAATTAACATCTTACTACAAGCACCAACAGAAAGATAACCCCATAAGGGAAGAAAATCTTACCTTTCTAGCACACATAAGTCTCAGAGAAGGTGTGCAACTCCAGTAGATACGAATACAAACTTGGGACTACAGGGACATTGGCTTGGAAAAGAGCCCTTCTTTTCTCTTGGAACTCTAAGGACTCTATGTTTCTGTGATTCTCTTTTTAACAACAGTATAAAGTTATTTTACAGGTGTATCTGTACAAGGTGATTGGACACGTTTTATTACTAATCTACACTGATCTGTATGAGGTACCTATACTCATACATACTCATACTGCTGAATCATAGTTATCTTTGCCTGTATGAGGCAACAATAAAAACTGCTTCAAATCTAAGGTGTCCTTTTGACTTCTGCTCATAACGACAGGGAGCAGCCCAGAGGAAAGCTGAAGAGGAACTTTTTACAAGGAAATGTAGTGACAGAACAAGGGGAAATGGCTTTAAACTGAAAAAAAGGTAGATTAGATATAGAACCATAGAATGGTTAGGGTTGGAAAGGACCTTAAGATTGTCTAATTCCAACCCCCTTGCCATGGGCAGGGATGCCTCACTCTAGACCATATTGCCCAAGGCTCTGTCCAACTTGGACAGGAAGAAGAATATAAGTAAGAAGTTCTTTACTCTGAGGGTGGTGAGGCACTGACAACAGCTACGCAGAGAAGCTGTGGCTGCTCAATCCCTGGCAGTGTTTAAGGCCAGGTTGGATGGGGCTTTGAGCAATCTGGTTTAGTGGAAGGTGTCCCTGCTCATGGCAGCGGAGTTGAAACTAAAGGATCTGTAAGGTCCCTTCCAACCCAAACCATTCTGTGTTTCTTTGATGTTTTACTCCTGAGCCTTCTCATCTGTGATGTCTCCCATTCATATCCAGTTCTGTCAGGCCTTGAGAGATGGTCCCCAGCAACTGGAACTGTAGTGAGGTTAGGTAAGGCTGAAAACAATATTACGACAGTCTTGCCTGCTCTTTTGCATGAGCTTCATTGCACAAATATGAAAGCACATGCTTTCCTTATTACATTTGTCCCATTTTTCTTGGTAATAAATCAAATCAAGGTGTCATTTCATTAGGTAGTAAATACCTTCGTGTGTACTTCTCGCTGTGGTTGCTGCAAGTCCTAAACAAATGAAGGAATGCATGATTACATCTATGCGGGAGGTGGAAGAAAACACAAGATGAAGTTCACAGGCTACACTGATAAAGAAGAAACAGGAGAAACCAAATGAAAGTGGAAATTTGGTCCAGGGACTTTCTACAAAGGGACACCAGAGATAAGACACTGAGAACAGACATACCAGTAATGGCTCTGCTGGAAGGACTGATTAGTCTGGGCATTACATCTGAAAACCAGACAACACTGTCTCAGCTGTTCAGGACAGACAGCTGCTGGCTCAACTACTCAAGGAGCCACATGCCCTTCACATAAGATTTCACACTCGTAGGAGGTTTAGCTATAATATTAAAATTACATACAGAGTAAATTCCTCTATGCTAGTACAAATACATCTTCTTTAAAATTAGATTCTTTCATGAATCATATTAACCTATCAAATCTGAAATCTGTGTACTGCACTAACCTTCATACATTCAGTGGTCCCCACGTGTAGATATTTTACAGGCAGTTAATGTGACCAGTATATAAGTCCAAATATAGAGAGATGAGATGAAAACTACACTTTCCAATATTATTTTTTGTTCTCTGACTTTCAACATTGGAGAAGAATAAAAGAATAAGAATTAAAAAAAAATAATAAGAAAAAGAATATGAATAAGGACAAGGAGAAGAAGGATAGGATAGGATAGGATAGGATAGGATAGGATAGGATAGGATAGGATAGGATAGGATGTATCAGGTGGAGGGACCTATAGTGACCATGTAGTCTAACTGATTGACCTCTTCAGGGCTGACAAAAAGTTTAACCATGCTGTTAAGGGTACTGTCCAAATGCCTGTTAAACGCTGACAAGCTTGGGCCACCTCTCTAGGAAGCCTGTTACAGTGTCTTACCACCTTCTCAGTCATGAAACACCGAAATGTTGTTCTCTTGCATGTTTTTTTGTGTGGCTTCCTGTGGCTGCACTCAGTGCATCCTGTTACAAGATAGGCATGTGTAATTTCCAGCAACACCTAATGACTATCACCTCTTCAGTCACTATATCCAAGTTACAGCACTGAGAAAACTTAAATTGTTATGGTTTTACTATAGGGCCATCAGGAAATAATGTTCCAGGGAATAATTTGCTAAGGAACATGACAAATGCTTCAGAGGAAAAGTTAAAAAGACAAGCTAGTTTCAAAGTGTTTATAGTTCGGTTTTCCTTGTGGCAAAGCAAGTTTGCCAAACATGAAGGAGGTTTACAGGGAAGTACATGAAATAAAACCCCACTGGCTTTTCTTTCCTATCATATCTGAACAATGCAATGTAGTATAAATATTTGGCAGATGAAGAAACACCTCTTCATTTCTTTGTTCCTCTAAACCTGAGAAAGAATAAACCAACAACAAACAAAGCCAGTAAGCCCCTGGGTGAATTGTTCTTGAGCACTTCGCCTCCCAGCCGAATTTCATTCATGCTTGTTACACGATTTAAGTCTTAAACACCACAGATGTGGTAAAGACAAATGCCCTGGCAACATGGAGCAGCAGGTCTGTTTGTAACACAGCCGGTAACACTGAGCTCTCCTGGCTCCGGGGATGTGAGGGGTGGAAACCGGCTCACACAGAAGTGCCCAGGTGCTTTCCCCACTCACAGAGGTGTCATCACAGGGGCACACCTAAGCCCTATCCCCAGAGAAAACATTTTGTGACCCACGTTACTATGTGGATGCCTGTCACGCTATCAGGTGTCACTGCTCAACTGCCACCCTTGGGGCATTGCCGTTCACCCGCCCTCAGGTACGCGAGGAAGCTCTGCACCTGGACCCGACGGCCGCCGCTAACGCGCGCCCAGCAGGTGCCATTTTGTGCCACACGGGGCCCGACCACCTCACGCAGCCTCCGCCCAACCGAGGGGGCTGCGAGCGGACGGCGGCGGAGGCCGCCATCCTCATGCCCATAACCATGCCTCTGCCTATGCCTAAACCCACACCCTCTGCCCGCAGGCTCCGGCAGCGCCGCGCCGCCGCCTCGCCGCGGCAGAACTACGTTTCCCAGCAGCGCCGGGCTGGGGAACGGGCCCGTGGCGGCCGCGGGGACCGCTGGGAGAGCCGATAACGGGGCCCATGAGAGGCGGGGGGGGCGCCGGTTCGCAATCCCCGGGGCCGCTCGGCGCCGGCGGCGGTCGGTAGCGCTTGCTGCAGGACGCGGCGATGGCTCAGTCCCGTTCCTGAGTTCCCTCCTGGTTTTCCGGAGCATCA
>JANRGW010034000.1:0-16589 GCA_024733675.1 Psilopsiagon aymara | reverse complement strand
CCCAACCCCCCTCCCAATCCTGCCCAGGAGAGGCGTTTACCCCGAAAGTGGTACCCAGGTGCATTGCCCCAGTGGCAAAACCGTCCCGGAGGGAAATACATGGAACAGAGAGAGAGGTGCCATCAACCAGCTCAATGCGGCTCCCCCCATGGGTGGGCAAGGGAAGGTTTGTGTGGGTGTCTGGCGTGCTCCAGTGCTGCAGGGCACAAATCTGCGCTCTCAGGAAGCACAGGGCCGAGGCTGGCACACAATGGCAGCAAGTGAGACCCCAAGCCCAGTTCTGCCAGTGGAGATCAAGAGGGTGGTGCAGAGGAGGGGCCACTTGGGAAACAGCGCTCCCAGCCCCAAACAGACCTGAGGCCCTCTCATCACATGGATTCCCCAGGGAAGTTACTGGGACAGTCTGTGGGACAGGACGGGTGTACTGGGATGGGACAGTTCTTACCTGCTGCTGGTAGGACAGACCATCAATCCAAGTCCAAATATGTCCAGAGAGAAGGCAGTAACAGTTTTGTCCTTAGACACTCCTTTGCTTCAGCTGCCCATTCATTAACATAGAGGTACAGGGAATAAAACAGTGGCAGTGCTGGGGAGGCTCAGTACCAGTAACGGCTCTTTTCCTGGCATGGAGGAAGGCAGAAACACGGTGAGGGTGTTGGGAGTTGGGGGGGTGCCCCACAAGCCACTGCTCACACCACTGCCTGCTCCTCATCCCCTTTGGCTCCTGGGTGGGTGAGAGCAGCACAGCTGGAGGGGCTGCACAAGGAGCAGGCATCGAGCCTGGCTTTCAGCCCCCAGGTGCTCTTCCCTCTTCTTCCTCCCACTCCTCCCACCTTTCTCCAGCTGCTGGTGCTGCTCTTTCCTCCCACACAGCAGCTCTAAGAGGCTGGAGGAGACTGTAAGGAACAGGGGAAGCACTTGGAGGCTGACAGCTGCCACTGCCTGGTTGCTTTCCAGAGCCCCATCTTCTTCCGACCTCCTCTGTCTTCTCCATTTGCTCTGTGCTGTGCTCACAGAGGTTGTTGAGCTGTGTGATGTGCAAGCGGGGTGCAGAGAGATGTGGGTGCCCTGGAGCTAAAGCTGGTCACCACAGCCCTAAGAAGCCACTCTGCTGTGATAAGGGAGGATCTTAACAGGATTAAACCAATAAAAGAACATAAAAAGAGTCAAACTCATTGGTATCCCCCCCCCCAAACCTGTGCCAGCCAGGATCCACTCTGCTGAACACCTCAGTAGTACCATGCAAGCAAGGGAATGAGGTGGTAACCAAGGGTTGCAGGTAGCACTCAGAAGACAGTCACAGGGATGAATTCATTTCCACCTTATCCGCTTTGGTGGTGAACATCAGCTTCTTAACTAACACTGGGAATTTACCCACAGCTCCCATTCCCCTCTTGAACTTCTTGGTGCCACACTGGGAGTATTAGAAAACCTTGTCCTTCTTTTTCACTAACCTGAAGGGCTGATGTGTTGAACAGACAAATCACAGTAAGCTGATGTGATAGGACACGCTATCCAGAGAGAGGGAAGTACAGCTGCCACTCAGGGAAGAAAAGGCAACGGAGGAAGCTCAGGGCTAAGCCAAGAAGTAAAAAGATGGGAAGAAAATAAAAGCCCTGTCCCTGGGTTCACATAGGAAGGCCCTATTCCACCTCACACCAAGGAAGGTTGAAACTACAGCACAGAAGGGGTTTTGTCTCAGCTTCTGTGCTGAAGAGTTTCTAAGGAAACTCCCACCCAGATTCCCTCCACTTCCCTTTCTTTTACTCTTGCAGGTGCTCCAATTGAAGGAAAAACCGCCTTGAAAGCACTAAAACCTGCCCAATTTTCTGTTCCTCCGTTCAAAATGCCTTGGAAACACATTAGGAAAAGTAAGAAACACTCTGTGTTTCCAAAGGCAGAAAATACCCTGCTTATGAAAGCGGACACATGGGGATCTTTGTCAGGATACCTGCACTGATCTGATCATCTCCAGAGGGAATGCTCTCCTTCCTGCCTGAGCTGGAGAGGGCTTCAGTCAGGCTGTAGCTGTAATTGATGCTCCTGCTAGGGACAGCTCTTGTATATGTGTAAGGGGGTTTCCCTATAGAAATTTAAAGGAAGTCCCATGTAAACCTACAGTGATGAGGATAAGAACCCTTGCAACCAGATGTGCTGCCCAAGCCACTCCAAATAACTAAAACTACCCTATGACGACAGTCAGGAATCAAACTGGGGTTTGGAAGATCATTCAATTCACTGAAGAAGACTGTAAGGCACTGCTGTAATCAACAGGTAACAGAGATGACAAAGGTTTTAGGTCCAATTTTCATTATGTCAGTCTCATAGTTACTAGAACTAGCTTAGTGAATTAGTGATTCATTTTATACCCCACAGTTACAATTAATCCCAGGGTTGTTTCCCATACTGGTACACCCATGCATTCATAGGCTGGCTTACAAAGACATACCACTGTGGTAGGGCAGACAATGCCATAGACTCACAGAATGGTTTGTGTTGGAAGGGATCTTGAGCTCATCAGTTCCAACCCCCCTGCCACAGGCAGGGACACCTTCCACTACTGCAGGTTGCTCCAAGCCCCGTCCAACCTCGCCTTTTAGTACAAAGTCTTTAAAAAAGCATGTTTTGTGACCCCACTGAGCTTGTCCAGGCACAGACATGATCACCAAATGATCAGCAAAGAGGTGTCCTATTCCTGTGACCTGACAAGGCAGGGCACATGTCATGCACTTCTTGTTAAGTGGATGTGTGCATCCCTCCATGCTTGGAGACATACATACTTGCCATGATGCCATCCACTTGCATAGAAAACTCTTCCTCAGATGTCCCCAGAGGCAGACATGTCCCTGTGCCACCAACACACACCTGACTGCACCTGCAGGGCCTCAAGAAAGAGGGCAAGAGCAAGTGGGCCAGAAGATGCATCTGGCGTATGGGCTATAGCTTGGCCACCTCAGTGCTAACACCTCAGTTACCTGAATCACATCCCAATCTTTCTTTTCCAGCACTACTTGCAATCCAGGTGGAGAAGTCAGAGAAAAAGCAGATTACAGATACTGTACAGTCTCATTAAAAAGCCCCTCACCTTTGAGCAAGCGCTCTACCTTCCCAAACAAGTTAATAAGCTAAAACCCAAACCAAGTATAGTCAGGCTTTGGATTAGACAAAAAGGCATGTCTTAGATAAGCATCAAATGGAAAAGGTGAAGGACAACAACTGTTCATGGTCTCTTCTAATACAAAAAATAGGAAGAATCACACAAAACCAGCAGGTTCAACACAAAGAGATGCTTCTTCATCAGAAACTAAACTGAACTCTTGAACTCCCAACCATTGGCAAGTATGGACGCTAAGATGTCTACAATTTAGAAAATGGACTGATAAAGTCATGGGAGAAAACTTCACAGTATTACACCACTGCTTCCAAAGGGAGGGATGGCAGTGCACTGAGGTGTTAGTGTAAGGTAAAGCAGAGGAGGTGCTGGTGTGGCTGCAGAGCACTCTCAATCACACTGCTCTGGGCTCTGGGACCTATCTCTGCACTGGGAGTTGAGAAGATGCTCTGGGAACTTTCATCCCCTCACCCAGGGGATGTTTCCATGATTATGCTCATCCCTTGGCACTCACACCTGCACTTGCTGGTGGGGGTGAGCAGCTTCATCCTCCAAAGACTATGAGAACATACAGCACATCTGAACAAGCAGAGTTCTACTCGTCAGTAGCACCACCATCTGCAGCATCAACTCGTGGCTTCTCATCCATCCTCTCTCTTCTCTGACCTTCCAGACAACCAGAAGAAATCACTCATTCAAGCCATCCCTTTGACTTGCACCTCCTCTGGCCCTGCAGTCAGAAACAGTCTCTGATGCTACAAAAGCAGGACCCTTGGTCCTCCTTTCACCTGGATCTTTCTCCCCCTCTGAGAGTCTCACCATTAAAGTCTGGTTTCTTCTCCCTTTTCCTAAAGAACATGATTTCCTGCCTTAGCTCCCAGCCTGGCAGCTGGATAGAACTGGCTCCCTCCATTCATTTATACTGTTTGGACCGCATCTGCCCACAGGTTAATGTCTCTTAATGACTTCTAAATACCTCTTTGTTCCTCAGCATATGGAACACCAGGCAAGGCAGCAAATGGCACTTGTAAGACATAGTGGTAACTCAAGCTATCATTCTGTGACCTGTAACACCTACAGCACTGGGAAATGACTTATTTCTTTAAAAAACAGTAGAATTAGACAATTATAGGGAAAAAACAAGATTGGATTAAGATCAAAAAGCAGCCAAAATTCAGGTTGAAATTTTTCCATTAAATTGCACTAAAATGATAACGGCTTGCTTTGGTAGAGATGTGGATTCTAACACCAGCAGTGGTGCTGCTGCAGAAGGACTGCAGCCAGATGGTTTGACTGAACAACAGTCTGATTCTGACCACAGGATGAGCTCCACAAAGTCTGGAACCACTGGAAAGCTACTGTGAGCTGGTGTTTGTGGCTGTGTGTCCTTCTGAGCAGGGATATGCCCTTCTGTAGAACACCTGCATGCCATGGGCACAAATACATATAAACAGCAAAACTCTGTTAGACCACTAATAACCTTATTCTGAAGGGCTGAACATGGCAGGAGCAGCCTGAAAGTGGACTCAAAAGAAAACAAATCAAAACACCTGCTTTGGGATAATCCCCCTGGATTATAAACACCACAAAGCCAACTCACGCTCACCTATACTGGAAACTGGCTCCTTCTGTGGCACTGTGACTGCACCTTCTCTGGGACTGCTGAACTCGGTTACTGCTGGTTTTGCTCTGGAATCCAGCAGCAGATCATCAGGTTTGAAAGGTTCAGAGAAATCAACTAAGTGCCAGAGCTCAAGGAGCTGCCTTTTTAAGCAGGCAGCCTTATCAAAACACTGTTCCTAGCCAATCCTGAGTTTTCAATACTTAAAAATGAGAAAAGTTTCAAGTATGAACATCTTCACCCTTAAATTCAGACTTTCTTAACATTTTATGTATAGAATATATAAATTCCCTTAAACTAATAGTAAAACCACATTGCCTTTAAGCTGCTTGCCCTGTCCTGGTAGTTACTTGAACGACAACCTTCTGCTGGCTCTCAGAGATGGCCAGCCATCAGACACTGCAAGACCACCACAGACTGATAGGAAAGCTTCATGAGCTCCAGTGCTCACAGACCCATTTGCATTGTTTGAATCAACAGTGGCACACTCGAGTATTTGCAGCAAACTAAGAGGGGGGAAAAGAATCAACATAACCAGTCCCACAAGTGACAGAGTTTACTCTATGGGGACATCTCTTTCAAGAGAGTCTCACTGACTCAAACGTGGCCAACCGGTCCTCTAAGACATCAAGGCAATCTGCAGCACTCCAGAAGGATACCTCTAAGTGATGCTGGAGATGGGAAGACCACCCATCCTCTAGCTCTGGAGAAGGAGCCTGCATTTTCTGAATGAAAAGGGAAGTTCTCCTAAAGCATTTCCACTCTTTCACTGCTGATACAGAGACTATTAAACTCTTCATGTTCCCTGCTTCATGGGTCTCCACACAGTTGTTTTTAATTTGCGTTGCTACTATTTGTGTTCTCTGGCACTACAACTGTTTCTCCTACAAAGACATAAACAGCGATGATTCCAGCTCCAAAATCACCCATATGTTCTAGGAAGACATCAGACAACGTGTGGGAGGAAGAGAGGTACAGTGAGGAGGGGAAATGCCTTGCCTGAAGTCATACAGGAGGACAGCAACAACGGGGGCAACGTTACTGTTCATGAAGCAGGTCTAAGCCCAGGAGGTCCCGAATTGCTAGTCAGACAAGTCCATGGCAATCCCAGGGAGCAAAAGCATCACAATACTGCGATAGAGCTCATACATAAAGACAGGTTATGGAGGGTTTGTTTGGTTTAAATCCTTTCCTTGTAACAGGGAAGGAGGGAGGGTTAGAGAGTAGGGGAAAGAGGCTGAAAGCCCCATCAGAAATCTTTTCTGGTTACTACTGTCTGTTACGAAAATTGGCCATCACAGGTGATGCAAGGTGTCCACAAGCAATGGAAATTAAGATCCCAGCCTTCAGTGCATTGTGAAATCTGTGGTTTGAATGTGGTGGTCACATCAGGTGCCAGTGTGGTATATATTGGGGTTTCTTTTTTGTATGGCATGAGTGCAGTGCAACTAACCAGTGCAACTATTCCATCAATGTCAAATCTAAACCACCACACGGAAGTTGACAGATTTTTTTTGCCTAGCTTTTGCCTCCAAAAGCCCGTGTATCAGGAGCATGATGCTATCTGCATTGAGACTTTCATACCCCATTTATATTTGATTTCTGAGGAAAAAAGCTTTTTTTTGGAGAAGAGAGGATTTTGCCATTTACCTATGGTTATCAGGTCGGAACTAGATAATCTCAGGTTGGAACTAAATGATCTTTAAGGTCCCTTCCAACCCAAACTATTCTACGATTCTATGTCATCCCTAAATTAGAGTACTTTGGTGATATATTTAGCAGAGCCAGTCAACATGAAATGAGTTACTAAGTCCCATTATTAAAAATCGTATTGAAGTTCAGCTGGTCAAAGGTACCTTAACAGTCAATAGAAAGGAACAGGCAGTTCGAACAGGCAGTTTATCATGCTCTACAATAGGGAGGGTGGATCACCCTCCCAAGGTAATAATCCTTTCCATTTACTGAAGATAGAGCCTAGACAACTACCTTAGCTTATTTTAAAGTATCTTTAATGGGAGATGAATGTCATCCTTAAATAGCTAGCTCGTCCCGCAAGGAATTGCACCATTGCTCCATAAAATCCACTGTCCTCCCTTTCAGCAGGTGCCCAACTTGTCCATCAGACCAGCATGAGTTTTTCTTTGACTGACATTAGAACAGACCCAAACCACTCAAACCCACCACTCTTTGCATTTACACAGAAGAGCTGAAGACATGGAGATGAGACAGAGAAGTCTTCCATTCACGTTCTCCAAGGGAAGGGGCTGGCATTCCCCAGTAGATTCATCAGTGGGCGATTTAGACACACACTCTATTACAAGTGTTAGGTCAAGCTTATGCTTCCAAGTAGGTCTTTCTGTTTCTTTGCTTCAGTTTTACGCACTGCTTATGCAGTATATAAATAAAGAGGAATTATCTCAAATTTCTGAAAATAGAGCTGAGGGAAGCTATTTTACCATTAGTTGCATGGCAGCTACAGCATACAGCAGTCAAGTAGCAAATGAAGAGCTGTACATACAAAGTTTATGAGAGTAAGGCAGTACACACTCCCTTAAAGTATTACACTAAGATTCAGGGTTAAAAAAATCACATGAAATCAGATTACTGCAGTTTTCAAGAACCATTTGTAAGGTGCAGGTTCTCTGGAGAAGCAAAGAGAGCAAGAGGAGCAATGGCCCTCTCTTGGTGGCAATACCAACCTATAGTATGGTCATGCACACAGACGTAGTTTTCCTGCCTTTTGTATGGCGTTTGTATGGTGCACCTTGCTGCATTTCCTAATAAAAATACAGAAATACTGCAGTAAGCAAGATGTAAACTGACATGAGTATTAATGGCTAATTTTAAATGCTCATCAGTTCTGTCTATGAGCATAACCCCTGGTGGTCTAAAAATGGCCTATTTTAATTCCATCTTTAGTCAAAGCCAAGGATAACCATCTGTGCTCTGCATATTGCTGCTTCAGGTTCTTAAGGAACAGCCATACCCTTCACTTAATCCCAGTATCTCCCATCATCAGCAAGACAGACACAGTAGAAGAGTTCAGCATGTGGCAATCACTTGATCTGACCATATGACACATCAGGAAACTAAACAGTAAGGTAGATCCTCTGTACCAAGAGGAGTTTTTGCATATTACGTTTTGAAACTAGCACATGAAATGGAAGATCTGCCCTACATATTTAAGTGACTCCCAAGTATTTATCAACCCCTATGAAAGTAAAGCAGCTCAGTCAACAGAACTGGACAAGAGCAGCTATTCTGCACAATGTTTTAGTTCAAGAAAAGGGCTTTGCTCTTTTTTCCTAGCTCAAATGGAACTTCTTTCCACTTCCTTGTATCCACCTTACCAGCATCCTCTCCCACACCTCTAATGTAAGAAATCTCTGCGATTCACTATCCCAGCCCACAATCCTAGTGATGGTGTACCAGACCTTCCAGAAAAGGATCTTCCTCTTGGAGTTTACATAGATACAGCTACACCTGTCTCCAGTCAACACCATCCAGCCTTCAAGTAGCCTTGGGAAGGGAATAAAATTTGACACGCTGTTGGCTCTGTTGACAAAAATTGATCACATTCCCCCATTTTTAATAAAAGCCTACCCAACGGTAGCACTTGCTCATACCTCTGACAGGCTTTTTTTAGATGAACAAAAATTACTTGCAATAAAACAGAGGTAAAATTTGCATTCCAACTGCTCAACTTCAATTACATAGAAAAACATTCGGGATCCTTTCAAGAAGTAAAAAGTTACAGTACTGAGAAAAAATATGTTGATGTCATAGTCTCAACTGCTGCCACACTTGGTCTTAATTTGCATCCCTGAAAGAGGGAAAAGATTGGAAGTTCATAAACATTGTTAGTTCCTTAAAAGGAAACACTAGGCAGTGTGTTTAACACAAGAAGCTGGAGGGCAGGTTACACGACAGCAGCTGATTGAGTTAACTTTCCCTGTTTCTTTCTGCCATGGAAAAGGAGCAAGGCACTGAGATGCAGGGAATTTTCCTCAACAGGCAGAAAATCACTGTCTAATCAGAAATGTTAAAGGCTTTCCTACCTCCCCAGCTCTGTCTGCTCCTGAGGATTCCCAAGCCCAGACTCCTGGAACCGGCGCATGGAACACACTGGAAGAGAAGCTGGGATTTGCTTGTAAACAATTTATTTTATTTCCAATATGTGCCCTTGTTGATTCATCACTGATGTCTGGAGAATCATGGCTTCCACCGACCAAAAACACAACTGATTTGGAAATCTTCCACCTGACTTATTTGCTGATGATACCTGGACACCACCTCCCTCCTTTTCCTCCTCGGAAGCTCAAAGTATAGCTCAGAGTGAGCATAAACTTGCACCTTATTCCGAAACAGCCAGAAATATAGTCAACAAAGAATTAGTAAATCAGCCACTCAGGGAGGCAGAGGGCTATGAACAGACAGACAAACATAAGACATCTTTTGGGGGTTTTTAGCAATTCTCTTTTCTGGGAGGAAGACGCAAAACCACTTGGATTTCAGTGTTCTGCTCATCCTCCTCCACCAACAGAAAGAAACAATTCCAAAAATACCTGATGCTCCTAATGGTTTTTTTTTTTTACAAATATTTGAAATCTTGTCCCTCTCCTTCCAAAAAAGCAGGTGATGTGGCATGGAGTGAACAAGACTGGGCAAAGCATGAATTTCATATGGATGAACTGCTGATTACCTCTTCTTACTAATTTGGTATGGGTGTGTGCTTTGCGTTTCCACTGACTTTGACTGTAAGACTTAAAGCAAGTTATTTTGGATGCTGATGCCAATCTAAGCATTAAGGAAAAACTAACAGTGCCAGGGTCCTGGTACAGGTGGTCATGGACTCATGGAAGTTTCCTGGTTTAATTATTTACACAGATGTTTTCAAATTATGGTCTGTGAAATATATTTTCCAAAGATGTTCTTATATTTGAGAAAAACAACAAAAAAAAACACCCCTTGATCCAAATCCCATCTCTTTTTATACGTCTTGTTAAAAATTTTGATTCATCAATTTCTCTCAGCACACTTAAAAGCAGATAGAGAGTGATGACACTGGTGTAAAAAAGAAAGAGAAAGATGCTGATCTCTAAGGAGACCGTCGCTCTTTCTTCAGGAGTAAATGACACTGAATGGTGTGGATTCGATTCTTTGCTGGGGCAAACTCCGGCTGAAGCTTTAGTGTTGACTCATACCATTTCATTGCCTTTTCAAACTCTTCCTGTAAAGAGAGAAGATTGCAAAGAGTCAGATTCTAAAAACACCAAACACACTTTCTTCACCTTTCCTGTCTAAAGTAGTTGAGTACAGTATGCACAAAAGTAAGTGAACCTGACAGAAGAGGGGTTCTTCCCTTTCCCCCAGATAACTGATATTTTCTTCGATTAAATACCCAGTTCTGTATAATCTATGGAAGGGAGTCAAGTCGCTGCTGAGCATTCATTGTTCTCACCTTTTCCTTTTAATAGTAGATCTTAGCATTCTTGCTGTGAAAATAACTTTTAAAACAGGTTTCAGTCAGAATCTACATAGATCTAGGTTTTAACATCTTGGACAATGCAAAACCACCAACTATACTGAAAAGCCAACATTGCTAAAAACAACCTGAAATTACTTTTTAAGGAATACTCGAAATAAAACCAAACCAAACCCCACCAAAATCTTAAAAAGCATGTAATAGCTAGACAATTTCAATTGATAAGCTAGGCTCCAGAATGGTAGTAAGGAGCGTCATGCTGAAATATCACCTATTTTTATATAGCTGAAATCTAGTTACCTACAGCACCCCACTTTTCTATGAACTAGGAAAGCACATCAACATCCAGCAGTGTATTAGAAGAAGGGCAGAGGAAAAGATCCACTACATTCTGGGGTTTTAAGTTACTTTCAACACTGGTTTTGTTCTCTTCAGTTTCCTGTCTCAGTAAATCTATTTGTACAATAGAGATAATATTAACTTTCAGCCACATTATAAGCACTGACAAAATCACTGTGAGTTGTAAAGTCTTGATTCTTTTTAAAAGTGTATTTTAATAGTTTCAATATGGAGTTACATAGAAAATCCCACATTAGTTTGTGGGAGCACTGACACAGCAATGAAAAGAATCAGATCATTTGCTGTGATCTGATACTATCATGATGTTCCTTTAGATTCCAATAGTTTCAATACCATCTATCCCAAGTTCTCAGTCCTTAACATGGCCAACTGTTTCCCCTTTGAAAGACAACTTACTGAGAAGCTTTGCAGACAAAGGAATGTTGGACTCTACAATGCCATACTATCAATTAACATGACATCTACAATCTGTTGGTCAGTCAGCTCTCAAATACAGCAGGTTAAAATGATGTAAATAAACTTGTCTCTATGATAGTATAATTTAATCCAGAAGATAAATTTTGTCTTGTTGCTACAGTCATTTCTTATAATGAATACAGGGCTTCATTGAGAAAACTCTTAGATCCAGGGAAAATGAAGTTATCCTTAGGCACTGTGCTAACTTGAAAAAGATACTGTCAAGACAAACATCAAACTTATACTTAATTTCTTCCAAGCAATTGTCAGAATTCCTTAATAGAAACAAGTCATGCCTTGATTCAGTTTGCTTCCACTGTGCACTGCAACTCTTCCCAACCTTGATAGCCATAATGTATGATTAAATGCTCAACTTGCCCTGTTATCTCTGTGATCCTCTCAACCAAGGGAGCAAAACGTTAAAGACAAATCCATGACAAGTGATGAAAACTGGCAGTGATACTCAGTAATGCGTAATTGAAAACACTTTTGACACAGACATATATATCAACTACATCTCAAGTCTAACCATACCTCTTTTACCCTTCCAATATACTGGCCCTGTTAATGATAAGGATGAAATACACAAGAACAAACCCAGCATTAATAAGATAAAAGGAACATTCTGTGTTCAGAGTAAACACTGAAAGCTAAATAGCAGATTAGAATATATAGACAGCACGAAGAGATTTGAGTTCAATTTATAAATCATTTTGGGTGTTGATAATCCAGATGTGGAAATTAAACTTGCCTTGTGTTTGTTCACCACCACAATGAACTGGGATTTTATTGTGCTAAGCAAAGCTCTTCAGGATAGACACCCAATTTATCATTAATGTCCAGTATTATAAAAATACCTTGTGTTTGCAGAGGCAGCCAACCCGAATTACCAGTTGTTTACTACAGTCTTAAAGCTCTGCAGACAGCATTCTGAAGCCAGCTTATAGAAATAATTGCCTTCAAGTATTAAATGAGTAAGAGTAAAATGAGTAATGAGAGTTCTGGCATTCAGAAATATTCTTTCTTGTGGATCTTACCCCGACTTCTTGAATGTTGCTCCTTCAAAATGATTTATGAGACTAAGATTTGTATATTTTATGTCTATATACTGTACCAAAGATAGATGTAAGTGGGTGACAGCACACTCACCATTGCTACATAGACATTTGCCAACGTGAAATGATTAACCACAAAGTGTGGTGCTATTTCCACTGCCATGGTAGCCACAATGATGGCATCGTTCCAGAGTTTTGCATTGTGGAAGATGTTTGCTAGGCTTATTAGTGGTACATCCTGGAAGAGAAGAGCAAGTGATAAACAGTGAGGTTCTTTGTATTGGAACTGTCTCAGGATCAACAAGACCAATGGAAGACTCCACCACTTGACCACTCTCACTTGGTTACTTCCCACTTCACTATGTGGTGACTTTGAAAGTGATGAGCCAGATTTATTTTACTATGAAAGCGCATTTGCACCTGGGTTACAAAGAAGAAAACTTCACCTACACACATCTGCTCACAATAGTGGCAAACACTACTGTGGCATAGATAACTCACAAAATGAACTCACGTAAGTGTCCTAGGATGTACATTCATTTTCAGATGATCTTACACTACTTTTCTCCCCAAAGATGAGATGCGTCCTTCAAGAGACAACAGAATCTGTTTTCTTTGACCACATTTCTTCAGCTCTTGCATAAAAAGGGAAGGAATATGAACAAAAAGGGACAGCAAGGAAGTGAAAAAAGGGTTTGCCGCTGATGCAGTGTTTTTTGTCCTGCAACAGAATTCCTATATGATGCCGGATAAGAGCTAGAAATGCATTTTCCCAGTTAGTGACTGAAGGTATGGTTTTTATTTCCTGGATTTCCAGACCGTGACCTTGTCTGACAAAACTGTTAAGCCCTGGCAGCCATAACAGACTCTCTGAGAGCTCGGCTTCAAAGGACAAAATACTGCAGAAGAGCAAGTCTTAGGTGCCCTCAGCAGGACAATAAACAATTCTGGGTGTATTTGATCCCTGCCTCCTCGACCTCCACAAGGCAAGGAGTACCTCTGCTGGATAAGTCGTTCACATTTGCAAAGCAGATCTTATGGAAGTCAAAATCCCAAAAGAAGCCCACAGGAAGATTAGTCACCTTTTATTTACATGAGAAAAGGCAAGAGAGAGTAGCCAGAGTGCAGAACATCAAAGAGGAGGGTGAAACAAAAGAGTAAATAGCTGTTAATTCAGTGCTAACTCTCACTGAGTGCAAGCTGCAGCTGGATCTTTACAAATAAGATCCAAGGTTTTCTCGGGAGGCAGCTTCAGTATGGAGGGGCAAAACCAAGGCACAGATTCGGAATCAGACAGTCCCAGGGAACATTACATCACATTTCTAGAAAACAACATTACTAAACCATAGTCTTGCCATCCTATAGTTTACAATCCATACTCTGACCCTCACAAGTCACATAGCTAAGGGCGGCATTTCTGAGGAACCATCCGCAGTTACACAGAAAGACAGGAAAACAAGCAAGAACTTGTTGCGTTAGATCTTGGTTCCAACTTTGTTTTAAAAGGGCAAGTGCCAAGAGACAGAATTATAGGAGAGAGACATAGATACACAGGACCAGCAGTGTGAATGTGCATTTCTCAGCTGAGGCATTTCTGCTGCTAATGGCTAAATCCTCCTACCAATATGCTGAGAGTGTAAATTCCTTTGTATCCTGATTTTCATAGAAGGATTTAAGACTAAGATTCAAAAAAAGGAGTACAAATTTCATCGTTCTGCCCCACTGTTGTTCAGGTCCCAGAGTGAAATCTGCAATGTTGAGTGGGGAGCCTATATTGCATTTATCAGTTTGAAAGGGGGAGCCTGGCGTATAATAGATGTCATAATGCTCAGCATTATATGTGGCAAAGTGAAGGGTACAAAGCACTTTAGTCAACTGAAACATTAACAGGAGATTATGTCCAAAGTCCTGGAGTAAAGCACAACTGCAGCACAAAGGCAATAGTGTCCAGCTGAGATTCACAGCCCAGCCACTCAAGGATTAAAACATTTAAGTTACTCCTTTAGATCTCACCTCCTCCCCTCTTTAAACACATAACCAGAAAATATATTCCCCACATCTTAGAAGACTTGTCCAGTCAAAGGCTGATGAAGATTTCAAGTCCTACATAACAGGGGGAAGTTTGAACCTGCATTGTCCAGAGGTGTCAAACCCACTGACAGGCAGAAAATTCCACAGTACCTCTTTTGCAGTTCTCCTTTCTCTTATTATTTTAAGGAGAGACTGCTTACACTAAACATGTGATGAAAGTTGCAAGGTTTCACCACAACTAGCTCGTATCTAATACATTATAGACACTGATACACACAAGACTGGTCTTGACGGTAGTCTGTGAAAGCTTTATAATGACAAGCAAAACATTGTTTCATCTGAGTAATGGGTGCATGCAAACACACCTTCATGTGATGGGGTGCATAGTGCAGTGCTTGCCGTAAGCAATCAATTGCCTTCTTTCCTTGGCCTTTCACTCTCCAGTAAAGAGCTGCCATGCTAGAGAGGACCCATGAAGTCTGATTCTGGCAAAAGAAGAACACAAAAACCAGTCATGTAAACACCTTTAGTAAAGTCTTCCTGTCTTTGACTCTTCCAAGTTATTTATGTATCGAAGTAGAGGGTGTTACACTTAAAAATAGCATTAAACTATTTCAAAGCAGCAAAAAGTTTCTTATCTAACAATATATATGCAATAGTCATAGAACCATAGAATCATAGTCAGGTAAATGAGATTGCCAAATGAAACAGATTCCAAGTGCAGCATCACTTTCTTTACAAAGGAATAGCAGCTAAATAGCTTTAAACAGCAACAAAAGTTTCAGCAGCCACAACAGCTTCTAACCAGCTGTCTGAAGCTGAGCATCTAGATGTGTATACATATTACTCAACACAAAGCAACAAATTCAGCTAAGTTAGCTGACTGGGCTCTCTTTTCCCCTTTCTCTCTGGGAAAAGGAAGGATGCTCTGGGATGCAGCTCAGAGCAGAAGCCTGACAAGATTAGGTGATTAAGTTTGGTGCCTCAAGCTGGCTGATTCCCACGTCACGTGTTAGAAAGCAAAATACTATGTGCTTGAATTCTATGGACTCAGATACAGTAAATGAATGTTTATGCTCACATATGCAATTAGATAAGTAGCCATCTTGATTTGTTTGATTAGCTCTTGTGAATACTGAATGCGACTGGTAGACACAAGAACTGTACTGCATTTCCAACACAGCTAGCTTTACTGAGAATGCCTTTTCTGCTCTCAGCACTCGATTTTCAGCTTACGTGGATAAAGTTTGCTGCCTGCAGGGGAAACTGTAGCATGCAAGAGAAAGAGTTAGTATACATCTGAAGTATAAAGAAACTAAGTCCTGTAACATGAGCATAATAACTTTACTTTCTGGGAATGACAAATATTCTCCTTAGTTTCAAAGCCCAGTAAGCTCCTCGGATGGCTTTAGGTAGAATAGGCTAAGGGCACCAAACTGGCTGAGCTCTCCTTTCTACAGTAGCTTGGGATATCCTCCCCACTAACTGCAAACATATAACAATAATCCCTATATTCTTATCTACCTTGTAGATCCTGAGAAAATTATGTCCCTAATCACCTCCTCCCAAGGCCTCAACTGAGGTCCTGAACAGCCTTAACCTAGCTTGGAAGCTGGGCTTTCTCTGGGGAGAACAGTTAGTGCAGCCTTGCATATCGTGCCATACCTCTACCTGAACACATCTGACACTACAGCCCAACACTGGATAAGGTAAAATAAGAAGTAAAAGCTGTCTGACCACTGTATGCCAGGATCATGACTGGGTAGGAAACTTTCCACAAGCTCCAAGTCAATGAAGCACAAAAAGAAAGAAAAAGGAGGGCTGAGAACCATTGAAACAGTTCAATATATATCCAACAACCAGCAACACCGCTCACTACATGGCTGGAAACACTGGGAAATCTGACAAGCTTAAGTTTACTAGAGAGCTGCGCAAGACACTTGACAGTTTAAGCACAGGATAGAGCTCAACAAGATACCTGTGAGGGCATTACAGATGTTGAATAGACACAAATCCCTTGTCCAAGCACTAATACATTCCTTGACTGGGATTTCAGACAAAGGGTTCAGGACTGGATTGACCGCTGTGTCAGTCACGAGCAGTAAGCCCAGACTCCTTATTTTTCTCATGTACACATACCTTTTCCAAAGCTTTTGCTATTCGAGTACCAACTTGTTCTAATGACTGTGGGGAGTACTGGTCTTTGCCAAGATTTTGCAGCACCTGTGGAAGACAAAGAACAGGCTATAGCTGGAACGCAGGAAGACGCATCCCTCACTTGCTGGTTGCTCGTTTATAGAATTACAGAACAGTTAAGGTACGAAAGGACCTTAAGATCATCCAGTTCCAACCCCCTGTCATGGGCAGGGACACCTCACACTAAACCATGTCGCCCAAGGCTCTGTCCAACCTGGCCTTGAACACCGCCAGAGATGGAGCATTCACAACTTCCCTGGGCAACCCATTCCA
>JANRGW010033999.1:0-12388 GCA_024733675.1 Psilopsiagon aymara | reverse complement strand
CCTTGACCTGCTGGTCACGCTCCTTTTGATGCAGCCCAGGATACGGTTGGCTTTCTGGGCTGTGAGCACACACTGCCTGCTCATGTTCGTTTCCTCATCGACCAACACCCCCAAGTCCTTCTCTGCAGGGCTGCTCTGAATCTCTTTGCCCAACCTGTAGCTGTGCCTGGGATTGCTCTGACTCAGGTGTAGGACCTTGCACTTGTCATGGTTAAATTTCATCAGTTGGCATCAGCCCACCTCACAAGCGTGTCAAGGTCCCTCAGGATGGCATTCCTTCCCTCCAACGTATCAACCGAACCACCCAGCTTGGTGTCATCGGCAAACTTGCTGAGGATGTACTCAATCCACTCTCCATGTCACTGACAAAGATGTTGAACAAGATCGGTCCCAACAGCGATCCCTGAGGGACACCACTCATTGCTGATCTCCAGCTGGACATTGAGCCATTGACCACAACTCTTTGTGTGCAACCATCCAGCCAGTCCTTTATCCACTGAGTGATCCACCTATCAAATTGATGTCTCTCCAACTTAGAGACAAGGATGTCATGTGGTTCATTTGCCTTTTTTTTTTGTGGGTTTTTTGGCTTTGGTTTTGTGGGGGTTTTTTTAAACAGGAAAATGAACAGAACTTAACTGCATTTTAGGACTTGATTCCTGATTTTTGTCTTGACAGGAGTTCTTGAAGATTCATGCAGTGAAAGAAGAAACAGCCAATGGCTTCAGAATCTGTGGTCCCAGAGCAGGGAAAACAACATCTGGTAAAGGGAAAAAGGCGGCAGCAGCAGCAGCAGCAAACTAGGTCTTCGAGCAGTGACGGTGAAGATGACATCTTTGTATTTGAAGCAAATGAGGCTTGGAAGGATTTTCACAGCTCTCTTCTTCACTTCTTTGAATCTGGAGAGCTCTGCGATGTTACACTGAAGGTGATACTGTCATGCATTCATTGCATTTAACAGTCTGAAGATTAAGCTGTGGATAAGTGTTCTGGAGCTGGCTGTGAATTTGGGCATGGGTATGGAAGCCATAGAATACCTATTGAATCTGAGGCATCTCTAGATATGTTTGTGGGTTTTTTTCCTATTTAGGAAGTTTACAGCTGAAATGTGAACACTTAAGTTCTTGATAGTCTGAGGGAGGAAGTTCGTGACTTTGACCCAATTTGCCTGCTAAACAAGTTCCCAAAGTTGATCAGTGTATTACTGCACAGTTTCAGCTTCTTGTAGCCTCCTTGCTGTGACGCACTTTCATTCCCAATTTTATGTCTGTTTTTGCATTCTGCATTGGTTTGCTAAATCTTTCCTGGCAAACAGGATTTCTGGAACAAATCTGTCTTCAAGCATTCTCAATGGGGGAAAAAAAAAAAAGAAAAAGGCAACAGTCAGTTATGTTCTACAGCTGATGAAAGAATTAAAGGAGGAAGAGGAAACCAGTTTTACAATTCTTGCATAACATTGCTTTAATGCATTCTTTGTAAGTCATCTGTAAGTTACTTATATCCTGACACAATAAATTTATATCTAGCATCTGTAACAGTGGTTGCCAGTGCCTGCAAATATGAAGTATTAGTTAGCTGGGCATCTTAGTAGTGCAAAATAGTCATTTAAGAAAAAGAGATGAAGGAGATTTCCTCCAAGAGCAAATGACAGATACCTTCAAGAGAAATCGTTTGTCTGCCACTTTTACTGTTAGATATTAACAGGGAAAACCCTTGACAGATGTGTGTCCCCAGTCATCCCCAGGAGGCAGCTCATCTTTCTAAAATGCTTGGGAGACGATGGGAATGTGTGAGAGGAAGAGGGTATCTCTCCCTCCTGCTCCAGTGGACAGCAGGAGTAGAATAAGCAAGAACATTGTTCTGT
This sequence comes from Psilopsiagon aymara, assembly GCA_024733675.1. NCBI lineage: Eukaryota > Metazoa > Chordata > Aves > Psittaciformes > Psittacidae > Psilopsiagon > Psilopsiagon aymara. The sequence continues at coordinate 10,524 of JANRGW010033999.1, read as the reverse complement.
TCTGCTTTGCAACAGATACTAAATCACAGGCACTGAGCAGGCACTAGAATAGGTGCAGTGGCTCATAACAGTTTAGATAATGCTCATAATACATGGAATGACAATACTGAAGCTGCTCCAGACAGCATGAGAGCCATGAAACAGAACTTGCCTGACTGCTCATCATCAGGTCTTTTTATATCTGTCATTTTAAAGGGTGGTCTGGGGAAGAAGGTACATGTCACAACTCTTAACAACCCTCTTACCTTTTTTCGACCTCATCCTCACTTTTCTCTCTTTCCACTCACCCTTGCAAAAAAGGTAGAAAGTCTTATTTTATAAGCATAGTTAAATGTGTACTCCTGCTAGGGAAACTTGGCTTGTAAAACACACTTTACTGTGGCTGCATTTTAACTTTCCCTAAGTTAGGCTTGTATTAATGTCCATTTGTATTATTTGTGTGGAGCTACTTTGGTAATTTAAGAGTATTAGATTGGTTGACTTGGCTTCCAGTCTACAAGTGGAGAATATGATCAGTGGAGGCTAGAGCAGCTGTGTACATCTTACCATAAAGCTTCTGAAATCAGTGATTTTCAAGTAACTGGTAATAAAACTGGAGCTAGAATTTTCTGGAGATCTTGATTTTTCTTTTTGTAGTGCTCAGGCATTTCTCATGTTTTAGGAATAACTGCTTCTCTACTGAACTTTGTGCTTTTGTGTGTGACCTCTGATAGCTAGCAGTTCTGTCATTGGTGTTGTCAGGTCAATTATTGATTTAGCTGCTGGCTATTAAAATATGATAGTTGCTAACTGGAGGGGAATTCCAATTTCAAAATACCGAGAACATGCTAGATATTTTAAACGTAACAGATTCAAAAATTCAAAGGAAAGATCTAATTTGAGAGTGGGAGGATGGGCAGAATAAAAGTTTCTGAAAGTGAAAATGGCCTTGGAGCTTTCCGTGATACAGCAGACCAGCTGGTAGCATCTTTTTGCATCAGAACTTTAATTAGGTGGAGTGCTTCTGTAACAGTGACAAACTGAGGGGGCACACAGGGAGACTTCCTTTTCTCCAGAGGTTTAAAAACTGGAATTTCACCTACTGTAATGCTGCTGTCATATGAACAGCTCCCTGTTAGAAGGTCAAGAGCGGCAGATGCGTACCATTTGCTTTTCTCCTGTTGGTTTGGGTTTTTGTTCACTTGGTAGGTCTATGAATTGTTCCTTCTGGAGTGAGATGATTAACCTACACTGAGCCATCTATTTTTGACTCTCTTTTAATCTGTGTATTCTTTCATATGTGTTTGCTTTGTGTACTCGATTTACTACTCAGGCAGGTTACATGTGTGATAATAGACACTTTTAATGGTAGAGCTACTGTGTATTGAATTAGATCTAGAAAAAAAACCACCAAAATATCCTTTATAATGTAATACCTTTTTTTTTTTTTTTTTTCTGAAATTGCAAGATAGCTCAGTAACACCTTCATCTGAAAGTGAGCATGTAATTCAAGTCTGTCAGGGAAACTGCTTACTTAATTCAGCCATCCCCTTATGTTAATACAGACTGCAGAATAACAAATGCTCTAAGAAAGCACTCCTGTAATACAAATTAGTAGTGGATTGTTCATTTGCCTTCAGTGTTTACATTATCATTTTAGTGTAATTGAATTCTATAATTTTGTTAGTGAAAAGCTTATTTTGCACATTTTCTGATCAGAATTTTGAAAAAGACATTGTCTTTATGGGGAATACTCTTACCTTTTGTAGCTAAACACATAAAAATCTTGAAGTGATTGGTAACTTTCAGCAATTCCTATAATAACTGTTACTACAGTGGTTTTACAGAAATTTGCTTCTATAAACAGCTTTATCAATTCCTCAACAGTAATACAAGTCCTGAGGGTTAAATTAAGTAGTCTAAAAATGTCACTTTACAATCCCCCCATCTCTGAATACACATAACACAAACAAGAGCCTAGCAGTCTCCTGTCTCCCAGATGCATCTAGAAGGTTTCTAAGGATGTTTCATTTAAAAAATAAGATGCAGCTCTTAAAGAAAAGTTCAGCACACCAGTGCTATTGCTCTCCTACTTTATAACCCTGCCCTACTCAGGCAGCCAAGTTACAACTCAGATCTGATTGAGATACGTTGATCTATGTCAGAAGTACAGGGCAAATGTTTGAACAAAATACAGTAGCTCAATGCATATTGAGTTCAGAATTCTTACTTCAGCTTAACAGTCCATCCTTTCATAGCTGAAACTGACATTCCTATAAAAGATTGGGTTTTGTTTTGTTTTGTTTTTTCAGGTTGGTTCAAAATTTATCTCCTGCCACAAACTGGTGCTAGCTTGTGTTATACCTTACTTCAGAGCCATGTTCCTCTCAGAAATGGCTGAAGCCAAGCAGGCGGTGATCGAGATCAGGGACTTTGATGGCGATGCAATAGAAGACCTAGTGAAGTTTGCATACTCCTCGCAGCTTACTCTGACGGTGGATAATGTCCAGTCTCTCCTGTATGCTGCTTGCATTCTGCAGGTCGAACTGGTAGCAAAGGCGTGCTGTGAATACATGAAGCTGCACTTCCATCCCTCCAACTGCCTGGCAGTCAGGGCATTTGCAGAGAGCCACAACCGCATTGACTTGATGGAAATGGCAGATCAGTATGCTTGCCAACATTTCACAGAGGTGGTAGAGTGCGAAGACTTTGTGAGTGTGTCACCACAGCACCTTCATAAGCTCCTGGCCTCCAGTGACCTGAATATTGAAAATGAAAAGCAAGTTTACAATGCTGCTATCAAGTGGCTGCTAGCCAATCCACAGCATCATGCTACGTGGCTGGACGTAATACTTGCCCAGGTAGGGCGGACCAAGGTTCCTGGTGTCTGTCTCATCACTGTTTTAGATTTATAGTCAACTCTTTGTACTTCGGTAGAGCTCAAGATTAAATATGTTCCTGCCAGTTGGTGACTCATCTGGTATTTACAGTTGTGAGTTGACAGTGGAAGCAGGTTTAATCTTTTGAATATCAGGAAGAAGCTGTATTCTCCAGTAGAGAAGAGTATTCTTCTGTAGAGAAGAGTATTCGCTTCTTGCTCATGGCTGGGAGGTGGGGAGTCAACAAAAAGCTGAATCTCTGTTAGAGCAGAAACTTCAGATTTACACATAGTGGAGAGCAAAGCCATCACTTCACTTGGTTTGATACTACTGCAGCCTGAAATACTCACTTCCCTTGCTGATAAGAATCGGTACTTGAAAAAGGAGAGCAAAGCTGTTGAGGAGATTTTTTATATGGCTAGGAAAGTAAAGCTGTAATGGAGATGTGTCATATCAAGTTTTGCTACTTCTAGAATATTCCATATATTTAATTAACAAAAGACCAAGATGTGTTAGCCCTGTTAGCAACCTAGGAAACATACTCTAGACCCTTCTGTATTCGTTAGACTAGCACTAGTTGATACCTGTAGGGTCTGAAAAAAATTGCAGTTTAATCATCTAGACTTGATATGAGTCTGCTTCTTCTGAAAGAAACACAGGTATCAAAAGGTCACTCAGCTGAACTTATATAAACTCCCTCAGTTATTCAAACTGTATATGTGCTAGTTACAGGAGTTTAAAATACAGTATTTGAGACAGGTATGGAGAACTTGTGCTGGGGAAGAGGGAGGTACATGCTATGTGTTGCAAAATGTGCTATGATCTTAGTAGGTAAGATCAACTGTGCTGTTTCAGGTGTCACTGAACTCCAACTGGAGTATTTTGCATTTGGCAGAATTGCTGATATTGATGTCATCTGAGTAATGAGAGGTCTACTCACATACTGCTGTCATTGTCTTCATGCATCATTTTTCCCATTTCCTGGTAAAAAGATCACAACTGTGTATTAACTGTCTCCCAAAGCCTTTCAGTTTCATCGAGACAAGCATAAGATTTTTTGTACAAAACCCCCTTCTTTAGTGCACTGTAATTAAATTCACAGGTGATGTAATTTTAGATTTTAAAAAATAACAATTTTTATTTCCCAATTATGGTAGCAGAAGGGATTTACAGCTCTATTCTAGTTGTGAAAACCAGAGTCTAGAACAAAGCAATGAAAAAGTAAGCGCCTTCCTGTAAATACGGGTTATTTGCCACAGTATATGGAGCCATCAGTTGATCCGAACATTACTGCTAGGAGTTTCTTGACAGTTATTATCCACATCATAATCAGCCTTATGGGTTTTGCTGTTATAATGAGGCTCTGCATTTGTCAGCCTTGAGTTCTTACCGTATCACTGACCTCACAAGACTGATGGCAGGGCTGTGGTGGTGCTTTTAATCAGTCTAAAATAAGCTGTGCCAAAGTAAATGAAGAAACAAAACTGAAAGCAACTGGGCAAGGAAGAACTCGTACAGACACTAGCTTACTTGAAGACAGGGACACTTGCCAGCCATGTAACAGCACTATCCTGCTGCTCTGAGAAGCACCACAGATACTGGACTTCTTCACCACTGAACTGATTGGGAGCTGCTTGACAGCATTGACTCCAAACCTTAGGAAGTCAGATGATGGTTTACTTCAGTTCCCCCTACTAACACACATCCCGCCTTTGTGCCTGATTGTACTTCATAGTCCTCACTGTTTCTTTCACATGATAAAGTGAAGATAAATGAAAGGTTTGCTGAAATAAATGGAAAGGGAAAAGGACATTTCAAGGCAGTCTTGGAGAAGCTGACCCTATTTCAGATCTGCCCTGTCACTGGGGATTGCTCTCGGCAATAAATACCTATAGTTGCACCCAGAAAGACCATTCCATTCCTGTACCTGGTCACCAGCTGTCTGTGGGAAACTCGGAAAAGAAACAGAAACAAAAAATCAGCTCTCAAGGTGTTTTTTTGTTTGGTTTTGGTTTTTAAATCCTGTAGTCAAGTCCACACCAGAGAAAGGTGTTACTACACTAGCAACACCTCCTTGATAGAAACTTAGTTAATGCTGATAATATTTCCTTTTTGACTTGCCACCCACAGAAAATGAACCATTCTAGCAAAAGGCCTGTTTTTCTGGCATAGCAATGAGCTGGAAATCCATTCCCTAAGCAGACTAACCTGGCATGGCTATCCTGGTAAGGTCACAGATACTGCCTGCATCACACCAGGCAGGTGCCTGGGCCATGGGACAGTTCCCCACTGCTGCTTAAATGCAAATGGTTGTAGCAAACGTTTGCCACTAAAAAAGAACTAATCATATCTCTGTTACTCTGGGAAAAAATATGAAAACCTCTCTTTTTAGTGAAGCGTGTGCGGCTACCAGCTGACTCAGAAGCTCCATCTGTTATGCGTGTGTCACTGTAAATGGTGAGACTCAGTCAGTCCAGCCAGTTACTCCAACTGTGTTCATTTCTGTTAGGTACGGCTGCCTCTCTTGCCCATTTGTTTCCTTATGGGTGTTGTGGCAAAGGAAGAGATTGTCAAGCAGAATCTAAAATGTAGGGATTTGCTGGATGAAGCAAGAAACTACCACCTTCGCCTGAGCAGCAGGGCAGTGCCAGACTTTGAGTACTCCATTCGCACAACACCAAGGAAGCAGACTGCTGGTAATTAAATGTGTGTCTGATTATCCAGTAGGAAGTGGTATGGAGAAGAGGCAGCACATCTGTGCAGGGTTAGCTGGCTTGGTATAAATGATTGTAATGACTTAATGCAAAATTGTGAAAGCCATTGCTTACCTTCTGGTAATTAGGTAACATGCTGTATTTTCCTAGCAGAACTTTAGTAGTCATTTTCTTTGTTTAAATCATTATTTATCCTAATTAGCTCTATCTGCATTAAAGCCAGAACTGCTAAGTATGGTATGACTAGGCAGCATGCTCAAAACTATGCTGAAAACAACAGGCACTTACCTTTTGGTGTGAAAAGGTTGAGCTAACTTCTAAACTCTTGGGCTAACCTACATCAAAAGTGATGAATATTAGACTGCAAATCCTAATTGTGTTTAACAAAATCTGTGAATCTCTCTAAGCAAAATCACAAAAAGCATATTTAAAATGTGCATTGGTTTTGCAAGAGCACAGATAGTCAATTAGCATAGCAGCATGCCAAGCAAAGCCCGAAATCCAGCATCCAGTTAAGGAGGGCAGCCATGCCCTTGAAGTGAAATGCAACTTCTCCCAAACTACATAATTTTCAATTCACTCTGCTCTACAACTTTATCCCCCTTCTTCCTGCTAGTTTTCTGGAAACCTGTTTTGTCTTCTTCAGGTGTGTTGTTCTGTGTTGGTGGTAGAGGTGGATCAGGCGACCCATTTCGCAGCATTGAATGCTACTCCATCAGTAAGAACAGCTGGTTCTTCGGCCCTGAAATGAACAGCAGGAGAAGGCACGTGGGTGTGATCTCTGTGGGAGGTCAGTAATGCCATTCAGGCAACCCTGATCAAAAGGCACTTGTTTGGTGGAATTGGTACTTTTACTACTTGTAGTACTTATACTACTTTACTTGTTTAACTTGAATATTCCTCAGTTTAATAAAGCTTCTTCCCATTAGGAGGTTTTAATCCTGAAACAGTCCGAGAGCAGGCGTATTAAAAAAGGCATTACTGCAGACTGAGAGAGCTGGGGTGGTTCAGCCTGGAGAGGGCTCCAGGCAGACCTTATTGTGGCCTTTCAATTCTTAAAGGGGACTTACAAGAAAGACTGGGGTGGGCTTCATAGTAGGGCCTGTGGCAATAGGACAAGGGGTCCTACTTTTAAATAAACTGAAAGAAGATGGATTTTTTTTTTTACAGTGAGGGTGGTGAAAGACTGGAACACGTTGTCCTGAGAGGTAGTAGATGCTCCATCTGTGGAGCAAGGTCAGGCTGGATGAGGCTTTCTGAGCAACCTGATATAGTTAAAGATGTCTCTGCCCATGGAAGGAGGGTTGGAACTAGATGATCTTAAGGTCCTTTCCAACCTTAACTATTCTTTGATTCTATGATTCTGTGTTCCTGCTCATTGCAGGAGGGTTGGACTAGGTGACCTTCGAAGGTGCCTTCTGACTCAAACTAGTCTATGATTCTATGAACTGTATACAGCCTCTTGCCTTAATATGTGATTTATTTATATAAATCCATATTCAAGAAATGGCTTTGCACAGCAGAGTTTCCCAGAATTTGCTAGTACCTGTCTTAGCTCCCTATATATTTAAATCTATACAGGCAAGTCACTAAGACGATAACTCTTCCAAGGAGAGACCTGCCCTTGTTTTTGGGTCTGCATCTTCTGAAACCAGATCCATGAAGTCCAGGGCAGCTTAGCACATATGATCATAGAATCACAGAATGATTTGGGTTGGAAGGTAGTGAAATAATAAGAATAAACTAGTGGAGTGTATTATTATGCAGAATTTGGGTTGGAAACCGTAAAAATCATCCAGTTCTAGCCTGCTTGCCATGGGCAGGAACACCTTCCACTAGACCAGGTTGCTCCAAGCCCCATCCAGCCTGGCCTTGAACACTGCCAGGGATGAGGCAGCCACAGCTTCTCTGGGCAACCTGTGCCAGTGCCTCACCACCCTCACAGTGAAGAATTTTTTCCTAATATCTAATCTAAATCTCCCCTCTTTCAGTTTAAAGTAATTTTCCCTTGTCCAGTCACTACATGCCCTTGTAAAAAGTCCCTTTCCGGCATTTCTGTAGGCCCCCTTTAGATACTGGAAGCTGCTCTAAGGTCTCCCCTGAGCCGTCTCCAGGCTGAACAAGCCCAGCTCAGTCTGTCTTCATAGGAGAGGTGCTCCAGCCCTCTGACCATCTTCATAGCCTTCCTCTGGATTCACTCCAGCAGGTCTATATCCTTCTTATGCTGGGCTTATGATGCAATTTTTTGTTGTACATGGCAGCCCCTGTGTTGCTGCAGCAGAACAGCAATCTCCCCTACAACCTCCTAGAAAATCTGGTGAGACTGATAAAAATGCCCCAAAGTGATCTGACCTGCAGCACTTGAGATTTTTTTTTTTGTCTATGTAACCTCAAGGTTTGTATAACAGCCCACATTAGAGCAGATTTCTGGTTGAATACAGCATATAAAAATATGAAGTCTCTACTTGTTAAAATCCTGATGCTGAAAACATTTGAAAACATTAACTTCTGAGCTTTTTGTCTCCAGGTAGGCAGATACTGCATAAATGAAAAGTGAAATATTGCCAAGCAATATCTGTTTCAAAAAAAGATGTTCATGTGTTCAGGTAAAGTCTATGCAGTAGGTGGACATGATGGAAATGAACACTTGGGAAGCATGGAAGTATTTGACCCTCTCACAAACAAATGGATGATGAAGGCATCAATGAACACGAAAAGGTATGTGTCCTGTGATCCAAAATTTAAGCCCTAGTCTGTGACAGATGATTTTTTGCTGATGCTGAAAAGAATCATGTCTGTTCTGCCTTTTTGTTTCCAAACTTTGCTATTTTTAGGATTCTTTTTTTTTTTTTTTCTTATTCTGGGGCTTCATGCTAATACACAGCTTGATTTACTAGCTGTAAAGCAAACGTTAATCCGCCTCACACTTGCACCTATCACGTATTTGCACAAAGTTGTGCATAACATACTGTAAATATTTCAGTGCAAAACTGCACAGTCCCTGGCTGGTAACAGTGATTATGTTTCTGCTTCGTCTTTCTTTTATTGCTCTATTTTCCTTTTCTTTTTTCCTTTTCTTGGGGCACTGACTTTTGGAGCACTGAGCATTTTATAGTCCAGCTGTGCTTACATTCTGATATCTAGGGCCTTTCTGTTATGCTTGATAAAGAACTCCAAATTGACTAACTGGTTCTGTGGGTTTTTTTGCTCTTTTTAAGAATGAGCAAGACAAGTGCCAGCGGAGCATGCACAGTGAAATACTTCATGCCCAGGGAACAAATAGCTGCTTATGCTTTTGCCACAAAAGGCCAGAAGAACTAAAACATTGAAAGTCAGCCTTTTTTTCTTGCCTTTTGACATTTAGGATTCTTTTAAGGAGCTACTGGACTCCCAGATCTGTAATTTTTTGTTTTTGCTGTCATTTAAATTGGCCTCCTTAATTCTACATTCCATTTTGTTATTTGTTGTTTGTAAAAGAATCATGTAAAAGTAGTGTTGAAATACTGAGCATGGCTAAGTCCTAAAGCTGTGACCTGATCAAAATAAAGACCCAGGCTCCTAGAAGGGGCTTCTTGCTTCACTTCCTCCCCTCTGCCATCACCCAAGGCATATTTTCAGCAAACTTAATGCTTATGTTATAGACCATGCTTTTCATTTTGTAGTGCTGATTGTGCGCTGCTACTGGTGCATTCAGCAGGAAAAAAAATCTGACAACTACCCTATTGGAAAATAATAGAATGGAAGTGCAATTAAATCTTGCTAGAGGTCAGTCATCTAATACCTGTCATGGGTTTGCATTTTAATACCTATCAATATCGCACCCCAGAAATCATCCCAAAGCATAGCAGCAGCTGTACCAATGAAGTTAAAACCAGCAGGTTTTGGTTCTTCAGATACAACAAAAAAAGATATGAGGTTTCAAATTCAGTACTGGCATAGAGAAACCCAGGTAATTAAGACGATCTCATATATCCAAGCATGTAAGTAGAGGACTTGGACTGTAAGTGACATGCAGTGAGAACAGTATTCCATACCTCCCTGCCTTTAGTTTTTTGTTATTTTTGAAACGGGAGCTTTGTCTTTTTGCAGTCTAAAAATACTCTACCTGCAGCAGTCCTGTTGATGGATCACACGGTAACATACAGGTACATGGGAAAGCTGAGGTGAAGGTGAGATAAAACTCAACGGCAGGCTGCAAACATAGGAAAGACTTTGAGGATAAAGCTGCAAGGCTGGCGCAGGTGTGCCTGCCACAGTGACTGGTCATTGTTTATTATAAACTGCACGTTTTTAAACTTCATTACTTTTTCTCTGTAGTTTGAAGCAGGTGTCAGTCAGGTAACACTGCACTCCATGTGTCTTTCCCATTCCCTTTTTCTAAGGATTTGCACTGAGGTATTGATCCTGTGGTTTTCTTAGGAGAGGAATTGCGCTTGCCTCTCTGGTTGGGCCCATTTACGCAATAGGAGGTTTGGATGACAACACTTGCTTCAGTGATGTGGAAAGATACGACATTGATTCCGACTGCTGGAGTGCAGTTGCCCCAATGAACACTCCCAGGGGAGGAGTTGGCTCCGTAGCCCTTGTGGTAAGTGACTTTTTCCTCTCAAGATGGGGCCAGCCAAGGAGCTGACCTGCTTTTCAAATGTGCTTTTACAAGGCAGAACACAAATCAAAATGTAGCTGGTGGGTCTGAGCACCTCCAGTCATCAAAATCCTATGGAACTGTACACAAGGTGAGGATATTTAGGATAATACTCATATCAAATTGAACTACAATTGAATCAAATGCCCTGTTTCAGCAGTATTGGAGGTACTGGGAGCAAGTAGCCAGACCATTCTAACATCAGGCTAATGCCTCATGTCATAGAATTGTAGAATAGTTAGGGTTGGAAAGGACCTTAAGATCATCCAGTTCCAACCCCCCTGACATGGGCAGGGACACCTCACAC
>JANRGW010033998.1:0-12641 GCA_024733675.1 Psilopsiagon aymara | reverse complement strand
GGGGGGGGGGGGGGGAGAAAGACAACATGAAGAAGGATCATGGGATCAACCTTTTGAAAACTTCCCTAAACATGTTGAATTCTGATGGCAATTGGAAGCCTATGATAATAAGTATTAAGCCCCTTTGGAAAATCACTTCCAGTGACCTAAAAATGCTTCAGAAATGTGAACAGTAGATAGGAAAGAAATCAAGTACAAGGGAGGAGAACAAGAGGTGATTGATCAGGAAAGGAGGACCTGTAAAATAAAGAAGGGGCAGCAATAAGGTGGAAGCATCATAGAGAAAGAAGGTATAGCCAGAGAGGAGCAGGGATAAATGCTTGCTAGGAGCTGAAAAGGAGCTGTGGTTAAGAGAAGAGCCCCTTGAAAAGATGCAGGCAGTGAGGACAGCAGATAAGTAATTGAAAGGAATGAGATGTAAAGCAAAATTATCTGTAACTATCAGGACGCCTAAAATAAGCTGGACTTGTACACATGATTTCTGAATCTTCACATTCACATTTGATTCTTGTCAAGCAAATACCATCAGTGAGAGTCTCTGATAAGGTGGGTATTTCCATTCATTTTATTTAGTAGATCTGTGTAGCATATGTCTTCTACATTTAGAATTTGCTATGTGCCTACAGTTACTTGGTTGATTCCCTTTGCTAATGTTGGGTAGGGAAGGGCTGGCCAAGGATTCCCCAGGAATATTGTTTTCTTCCCCCTGTGGAAGCTTGAAAAATTATATGAAATTGGATACAAAAAATGTATTAATGATGCAAAGTGAAATAGTTGGGCTGTAATTAAGGCTGGCTGTACTGCATTAGTTAAACTGTAGCTGTTTGATGTGGTCATGGGTTATTTTTCCCATACAAAAGCTGTGTTCTCTCTAGGGGGGACCTTGATTTAGTATGGTTCATGAAGTGTAAGAAACTCATAATTGATATGTTGTTTTCTCCTGACATGCTTCATTGTTGTAAAAACCTGAAGGTGTTTGGAGAATAGTGCAAGATGCAGTAGGATAGTATTTTGTTGGTGCTACTGAAATGGCATCAGCAGAAGTAACTGTGGCTCTATAACGCAGCTCCCACGTGCTGCCAGAGCAGCCGTATCAAACTTTGTAGTGGGATCACTGGTTGTGTTGGCTTTGAATTCACGCAAAATATAAGATTAAGAAACTCAGCAGTACCCTAGAGATCAGGCAGTAAGTATTTTAGAATGGCATCTATATAAATGCTTTTTTAGTATTCAATACCTATACTTTAATTCCGTGTGTAGAGAAATCTTAGTTTTTATTTTTTTTTTAATTCTGTGCAGCACATAGTAATATTGTGGAAAAGAATTGTTGACTGTCAACTTTAAAGGCTGTGCAGTGAACTGTGTATGTGGCCATAGATAGAATGAAGTTGGTTTCTCAAAATCCTTGTTCAGCTTTCCGTATTTACTGTGTTTAACTGCATATAAATTGCTGCAATTACAGCAAATATGTTGCTTAGCAAATGTCTGCATGACATGTAAAATACCTGGGATTAAGTAACAAAGTTGAGGTGGTGCTGATCACTGCGCTGCAACTATTAACAGATGATAGTAAATAATTCAGAAAGTGGTAGCTGTAGTTCCCCAGGTACAGTAGAATGCCATGGGTACAGACATTACATTTCAATCCGAGCTTCAGAATGAATTGTGTGTGTTCATCAACTTGTATTAGTTATGAAAATATACATATATGTACAATTAGATATTTTTTAAGCTGGATGTAGTATAGTTAGCCATGAACTCCAGTATAGTCAGAATGCAGATGTGAATGAAATCAGAGAACAGCTAGAATTAAAATATTTATGCATTTTCTTTAGTGGCATAGTTATTTTAAATAGTAAGAGATTTTGACACTGTGTAGTACTTCTGAGATAGTTTTTGCTATCTCTTAGATATCTTGAAGTGCTTTGAAAACATAAATTAGGTCAAGTTCTGTAAGTAAAACTAGAGAAGGAAGTGTAAGAAACATTGCTCTTTCTGTTTTCTAGATGGAAAAGTGTAAAGGTAGCTTTTTTCCCCTGAAGTTTAGAAGGCAGCCTTTTGAAAGTGACTGTAAATATTGAGTTCTTTCTGGTACAGATGAATAGTACCAAGCAGAAAGTATGTCAAGATAAATACTCAGAAATCAAGGCACTCAGAAGTGCTGCTTGTTTGAAAAGGCAGTGATCTGATTTGCTTTCTCAAGGTTATTCTGAATTTTTGGGACCAAGGTAATGATCTAAGAAATGCGGTCTGGAATCTGGCTTTTGCTTTAACTCCTGAGCAGTGAGTTTTAGCCCATTAAAAAGACTGAGGGGAAAGAAGATTCAAATTTTGGTTTGAGAATCTAAATTATTTTCAGTGGGTACTGCTGTACACAAAATGATGTTTGTTTGTCACTGAAATTCCAGAATACATAAGCTGATATAGTCCTCAGGAATGCTAATGTTTTTTTGTTGGGAGTACTGTGTCACCATCTTCTCATTGGATGACCAGATGTTTGTTGTGGTTCGTTGTTGCCTGTAAAGCTCTTCATCCTCTCACAACTTTACCATGTCATGTTGTGCAATGTGAAATGCATGAAATGTGTCTCAATTATGTCAAGTCAGATTTGCTAGAAGACCTGGAATTTTCTTTGGGTTGAAGAGCTTTAAGCATTGCCAGGAAACTACTTTACCTTTCTTTAATCAAAGCTTCTTCCAGTTCTATTTATGTATTTTTTTCCCCATAAGGTATTACTTGAGCTTCTTTTTCACCGCAGATGTGCATATGTGTGAAATGTAATTCAGAAATATTGGACTCCTCTTGACTATTCCAAAACTAGTTTATTCTGTTTATATTTGGGGGGGTGCCTTATTTCTTAAGGCTTATATATGGACAGTCCTAACTGGTTTCAAACTAAAGCAAAGGGATACATTTCTAGGGTCATGAATGGATGTAACACTTGAAAAATTCTCATTAATAGTTTAAAGTAAATGCTTCATGAAATTACTGATACGGCAAGGAAGAATATTGAGCATAGCTGAATATGTAAGTCTGCATCTTTTATATTTGTAATAACAGATACTTGAAGGATAAAAATATCTTCCTAGTGCAGTGCCATTTTAGTTTTCATGCTCTGCAGTTTCACTTCTGGAAATACATTGGGATGAGATTAGAGAGAAAAAATGCACACATCTCTCTAGTAAAAGATACTGGGATGAGCATTCAACTCACAACTTGCTATGCATTTATTCAAGTCAGTTGAGCTCGAAGTTAAAGTTGCAGAAGCTGAAGATCTGCCCCAGGGTTAGTAATTTAGAGATGCTGAAGTCTGTGGATTGCCATTCTGGATCTCCTACGCACAGCATAGGACGCAGTAATAACTTTGAAAGCTTTAACTAGACGTTGCAGTATCTTCAGGTATGGTGCTTTTTATCCTTTTTGCATTTGATTTAGACGAGTCTTTAGATAACCAAAATATTTATACAGCAAATGTCTTGACGTTAACTTATTAAAGACAAATCAATTTTGTTGCTGTTTCTTTTATATTATGCAAATATTCACACAATTTTTTTTTTTTTTTGACTGTCAGTTCAATCTTAAGTATAAGGTACAAATCTTTTGATGATTGTGGAAATTTATAAAACCTGCATTTTATCCACAACATGAGATGTTTGCTGCAGTAAGTATTTCTGGAGAGACGGTCACAGTGACTCATTCCTTTTTTCTTCTCTTTTCCTTTCTTCTTTTGGGTAGTTGGTTATGCAGACAGCCATAGGCCTTTCCTCATTTGTTGATTTTTGCTTATGTGTTTTGCTGGACTTCTCTACAGACCATTATTGGAATTGTGGGGGAAAATAATAATTATAAAAAAAGAATTCTTTTTGATCATGGTGTTACTTGTTAATGAGAAGTTCATGTTGTGTTACAGCTGCTTCTGTGGACAAAAAACTCCAGGTCTTGTGTAGAATCCAGGCATGAATACTGGTATATATATGTATATACAGGGGAAAAGGATTTTGTTTGGTTGGGTTCTTGTCTATGATGAGCTGAATTCCTGAAATATTCTAGTTTCATATTTAAGAGTGGATGCATATCCAGTTCAGGACCAAATTGAGGGTGATAGATCTTTGCTGTTGCAATTTTGTTATTTTGGTGATTTAACTAGGATAAGAGAAATATTTATCTAAAGGATAGTAATTACCTTAGCTTATAGAAAGAGAAGTATCACTTTAGTATTATTAATTAATTTTGGCATTCTCCTAATTTTAGTGTTCTGCAAGAGCTCTTGATTATTTTTTTCTTACGAACTTCGTGCAGGTTACCAAGTAGCCCAAATAATTACTCATGGTTTAGATTTAGAATGTTATTTTCCAAAGTAACTAAAGGGTAACTATATAGGAACTTCTTAAATCATCTGCACTTGAAGGACCACTCCTCAATCCCATCCTTTTTAATTCCAGTAAAACTTCACTGCAAGGCTAGTAAACCCAAGTTTTATCTGAGTCAAGAGTTACAGATGTTGACGATCAGATTCCATTCACCACAAAGATCTTTAAAATAGCTTTTATTTTAATATTTTCCATCTTCACTTTACTTTTCCAGTTCTTCACAAGCAGCCAAGAGAAGTGTGCCTTTGTTTGCTGGAACTTGGAAGGATTGCAGCAAGGTAGGTGAAAATATTTACAGAATAAAGAGAGATTTACATTTTTTGGACAGCAGGGGCTATTGAGAGATTTAATAAATCAGCATGTCTCAAGCTTTTATGCTCATCAGGTGCAAGGTGAATGCTTGTCTTGATGTTACACAAAAATATCTTGAGGGTAGTTGTTAACAAATACGAAATCTCTGTGCCGTCACCTCAATTAAAGTATTTGTTGGTTATCCTTATATTGGGAGGGAAAAGAGTTGAGAATTACTTTCTCTAAATAATTCTTGGAGCAATTTTTCCTTCTAAGAGTCAGATCTCTCTGTAAACAATTGAGCTTTCATTAACATTAGTGATAATAAATTGATATCCATGCAGCCTAAATCTGACTTCAGCAACACTGACTTTTATCTGATTTATTGAAATACACTTAGCTCTGGCTTTCACCCACAGAAGCAATATGAGAATTAAATTAATAGTCTGTGCTCTGTCTCTGTCAGATGATTCTACCCTGGCTGGACATTCAGTACACTGTAGCATCTTCAATGTCAAGACAATCAAAATGCCAGGAAGTAGAATGTGATTTTCCCCTTCTTGCAGATGAAGATTTAACCACAGAGTGCATAAGATTTGCTACAAAACATGCAAACAGCAATGCTGCTGCCCAGTCTTGCATATAAATTGCAGGTGCATTCATTCATTTGTATCAAGTGAGGGTGCCTTGCTATTCAGAATTATGAATTCCTTATGGTTGCAATCAATGCAAAGGAGGCCCTTGCTTATCCCTAGCATAAGAACTTGTATTTTCATATTGTAATTGCATTATGGGTCTTCATATTTTTGCTTGGAAAGCTGCTTAACTAGAAATTCGCCTATTGGTCAAGTTTCAGAAAAGCCCTTGCTGTCAGTGGAAGCTTGCAAAGGAGTAACACTGGCCAGAAAAAAAAGTTGATTCACAGGCAGCAGGAATTTTCTTATCTCTAAAGCTTGGATTCAGTCCAACATGGCCAAAAAAAACCCCACAGAAACCAATTTAACTTTCCATGAATAATTCTTTCCATGAAAGAATTCTGATCTGCAGATGCTCAGTGCAATTGGTTTTCATGATTCTTCGTATAAATCTGAGCAAACAAACTGCTTTCAAGATCTCCAGCTTGAAGATAGACCTCCCAGCATCCAAAGACCCTGCACTCTGGTTATAGCTGTCAGGCATGCCTGCTTTGCCCCAGGTTGATTACTTGGTAACATCCGGTTTCCTTGGTTAGGTGGGATTGGATTCTGCTGAAGTCGGTTGAGTTAGGTTAGTCTCACTTTGTACTGAAATTTGATTTCTCAACAGATCTCCAAGGGAATTAAGGTAGTATTTTACCCTTCCTAGTTGTCTTTTTCTCTTAAGCTTCCATAGGTCAGATGTTCTCTGCTCCAGGCATGAAAATAAAAACTGAACCAATGATTGAAAACTGTTTTCATTATTATTAATTTGCCTTTAAAATATTTTTATTTTGCTGTTTACTTATAATACGTATATATTGCCATATGTCGTTATTTTATTTCATCCATTTATGTTATAGTATTTTATTTTTGTTTATAGCTTAGGGGTCAAATAACAAATATCTGTCTACTTATGTGCATGGTCTAATATCCCTGAAAACAAACAAAACCCTATTTATAATATTGCAGGTTTCTGAGGTGTGCAAGAAACTGTTGAAGGGGAACATCAATTTTAAATAACTGAAAATTAAATATGGGATACCAATTTTGTCTAAGATGTGGTAAACAGGAACTATATGGAAAAGAATAGGTAGTTGCCTCTGCTAAGCGTAGGAAAGAGGATATTGAGCTAAATTGTTGTGCTGCTTTAAAAAGGAGAGTGGTCAGATGTACCTGTGTTTTGTAAAGCAAACTGGGTCTCTTGGCAGTCTTAGGGGTCTGCTTTCCAGAGCAGGAGCTGCATGTATCTCTGAAAAGATGCCTCAGTATTTTTTTTAAGAATGAAAAGAGTACAAGACACTGAATAAGTTCATACTTTTCTTTGTTTTAGAAGCAGAACAATGTGTTCAGACTGGCTTCTCACAAGGAGCCAAGTCTTAGCAGGCTTTGCCCAGTTAGATTACTCTTATTCTTGAGAGTTTACATCTCACGTAAATCAACCTAGGCCTTCTTCGTGAATGGAAAGGGATTGAGGCACAAGTGAGCAGGAGTGGGGATTGCTTGAGGAGGTGAGAGAACTGAGCTCTGTTCTGCTAAACTTGAACCCGTTCAACAGACACTCTGTGGATGAGGGGAGATAGCTGATAATTCATCTAGGCTGCAGCAACTCTTTTAGCGTATTCTCTCATAGTGTCCTTGTAACCAAGTTAGAGAGGGAGAGTCTGCATGAATGGACTATACAGTGAGTGGAAAACTGATGTGAGCGCTTGGCTCAAATGTGGGAGTTCTAAGTGCAGGTACCAATAAAAATAGAATCACCTGATAAACTACCCTGGATTTCAGTTGCTTCTGAATACAAAATACTGAGGTCATCTGTGAAATCTCAGTAGTTAAAATGAGCCGTTGTGTGCACCAGCAATTATTACGTGGGTAGAGTAAGAGCATTTCTACAAGGAGGAAGCATCCTGTTAGATGAAACTGAGCATTGACAATACTTGGGGCTATTGCAGTGGGTTGCAGAGGTCCAACGTTCTCCCACAGTATTTTGAAGTCAGAGGCTGTAGAATGGAAAAGAGCTTAATTATCTTTTTTGGGGAAAGAATTATATTCTTGGACAAATATTAAACTCTGGGGGGTTAAACAACTCCCACAGGTCTTTCGATATTACTGTTGAGCACTTTCAAGATCTTTCTGCTATTGTATTCACTTTTTCCTTGTTAAGAATGGGAAGTGGTGCTCTGAGAAGTCTGTTGGAGATCATGTTACAGTCCAGGGCTGCTTCATTTGCAGTTATGAGAAGGCAAGCTAGAAAAGAGCAGAAAAGGGAATTCTCAGCATATGTTTCAGAACAGAATTTGTACTTTTACGTCTTCCAGAAAAAGATGTGGTTTTTACCGTTTCAGCTTTCCAGCAACTTTGCTTCAGGTTGATACAGTATGTGGAAAAAATAAGCGTCTGTGTTTGTTCATTGGTTTTATTTTTCAACTCATCACTGGGGGAATTCATAATGCTGGAAGTAAAAGGAATTTGAAAATCCTGTCACAATGACAAAAGTTGGAGGTTATGAAAAGCAGCAACATTGCTTAGAGTGGAGGAATTTTATTTGATGAGTAAGGCTGCATGCAGGTGTAGGATCTGATCCCAGAGGGAATTTAATGATTTACAGCCTGTCGGCATCTGCAGACAGACAGGAAGTAAACGGATTGTGTGTAAGTGTTTGCTTCAGTGTTGGCTGACTTTTCATTAGGCAGACTGCACCAGTTAGAAGCCAGTACTAGCACAGATTTGGTTCTTGGGTTTCTTCATAGTAATTTACTAGGCAGTAGTGTGAATAAATTAAGTTATCAGGAAAACACAAAAGGTAGTGTATGTGCTTATGCCCTTTCTCTGTACATTTTAAACCTTTGTATGGTATTTAGTTTAGATTTTCGTAATGCATTTGTTGCTGCTCAGTATTTTAGTGTCCAGATCTTTACCTAGGTAAGTCAGCATTTTTCTGCATTGGTGCTATGGGCTTTTCTACTACAAAAGAAAATACAGCTTAATTTTTGAAAGTAGTTTGCTATTAGAAGCCTGCCTGGCATGATAACTTTTCCAAGCTGAAGCCTGTGTCTGTGGTTTGTTCAGTGCTGGCAGATTAAGAAAACAACAGAGGAGAATTATCAGCGAGTAGGAAAATGGGATGGCCTTTTAGACTCTTGACATCTGGCCAAGCTCTGCTCCTTGCTCTGAGATACTGACTTAATCACTTGCCATGAAGCTTTCAAAAGCAGGCATTGTTTTCAGGAGTTTTGCTCTGTAAGGTCTATGCTTGAGATTCCCCATGCCAAAGTTGCATGTATTTTTGTTTTGCTTGGAGTTAAAGTGTTTTGCCACTGTCAACAGAGATCTGAAGACTGGCTGTCAGAGGGGTTAGGAAAAGTATTAGCCCCTTCTGAAAAATATTTGCCACTACTCATTTATCTATTCATTAAGTGCAATAGCTGAGGCCAGGATAAGCTTTAATTCCTTTGCATCTGAATTTCTTGGAAAAATACTAACATGAAATAGAGGTTGTGAAGTAACTTGAAAGGATGTTGGTTGTGAGGGGAGGGAAAAAAATAGGCAACTGTAATGAATTTATTGAATTTGAATGTCCTACATGAGATAGCAATTTTTGAGGCCCAATATTGCTCATTCACCGGCATATGTGTTGCCGGACAGAGAAGCTGTAAAAACCCTGTATTTACGGTAAATTTGATCAACTGAGAGCTTCCATCTAAATTTAATTTTTTTGTATTCATTTGGAATGGTGGCATTAATGTTTGATATATTTAATACACATTTAGTAATGGACATAGGATTTTGTCACTGCACAGTTGTGCGATGCAGAAAGTATAAATTCTTTCCACCATTTTGTTTTAAAACATGTAATACTTCCTAAGGACTACTAATATGTTTGCATGTTTCCAAAAGGTTTGGGGTTGAGCCTCCTGGATTAATAAAGCTGGAAAAAGAGATTGAGCAAGAGGAAACACTTTCAGCCCCGCTTCCATCTCCTTCACCGTCACCAACAAAGTCTCCTGGGAAAAAGAGCACAGGGAAACTGTTGGATGATGCTGTAAGTTGTGGGAGGAAGTTTCCTCCTCTCTGGCCCATTCTGATATGCACTTACTTGCAAAGCACACAGCAGCTCAAGCTTAGCCCTGCTTTGTGCTTAAGGTCAAGCTCCCTTCTTGTTACTCTATTTTCTTTTTCTGTTCACTTATTCATTAACTCCCACTTGGTGTTTTGTCTGAGAAAGGACTGAGTCAGGACTAGATTTGGCCTACACTGACTTGTACATAATGTTAACAAACAGTTCTAAGTTATCAGCCTAATGTTTATGCTGCTGTCCTGTGTGTTCCTGGTTTTTTTCCCCTCATTGTTACGAAGAAACTGCCTTGCTCGGAATTTCATTAAGCTCTTTGCACTGTACTGCAGTTTTCATTTCTCTGTTGCAAACACTAGAGTTCCTTTGAAACAACTGGAATCAGATGAAAAGGACACACTTTGAGACCAGGAAGAGGTTAAACTTGAAAAGTACAAATACATTCTGTAGAAAGGAGCAGTTACTATAGTAACCACTATATTACAAGGTGGATGTGCCACCTGGGAGTTAGAGAGCATTTCTTGAAAAATCCATGTGCCACTTTGTTGTTACAAAAAGCAGACGGAATATCATGTTGGTTCATTTTATTGAAATACTTTGTATTATTTGATGCAAACAAGTATTATTTTCACATTTTTATATTTTGTATTTCTTCCTTAACTTTGCAGAAGCCCTCATGTTTCAACATAATTGAGAAAGAACAGCTATGTGTAGATAACAGTTACCACCCTTCTTGTAGGAACAGAACAGAGAATATGAAGGTTTTCTCTAACCACCTCATTTAATTTAGAAAGCAGTAGGGATAGAAACAGAATGGAATTCATCCAGCTAGATTCCTGACCTGCGCTGCCCCAGACATTCACACCATAAAATAGCAGCAGTGCTCATGTACTCCAGACACAAAATAAAGTAGGATATAGTTCTGCCCTCTGCTTCCTTATTTGATTTCCAAATTCCACTCAGTAATACTTCAGTGTTCTTTGGGGTAGTAAGGTATTGGAAGCCTCAATAGCAGAATCAGCAGTAAAGGTCTCATTATGCTCTGGTTTACACCAGTATAAATCTGTTTGCTTTTATTCTCCACAGGCCCAAGATGGCTCTATTTTGCTTACACAGTTCAAAACAACCTGGAACCTCTTAGATCTGGTTACACTGGGTTTTTGCTTGCTTAGATGACCCCTGGTCAGCCCAGCTATCAAGGCATAGTTCACACTATCCATTTTCAGCTTCAAATTTTAAGAGTGTTTCGAGAGGTGATAAACGTTGTAAGAAATGTTGTAAGGAATGGGGCAGCTACAGCTTCTCTGGGGAACCTGTACCAGGTCGGCATTCATCCAAGAGAACTCCAGTATATGAAAATGCTGGACTTGTTAATACTGTTCCTATGCAGTACTGCAATTTAATGTTAAATTAGATTTTTCTTAGCCAGATCTGTTCTTTTGACGTTCATGGCTCTGCTACTTTCAGATCACTGAAGAGTATAAAATATGCTTTTACTAAACATCAGTGCCGTTGGTCAAGCTGAAAAAGCAGTCCATGTTGTTGGGGCTACATGTGTATGTTGGCAATGATGGAGTAGAGTAGTTTTGAGGCCTCTTTAAATTACCCTTGGTAGCACTAATGTCCTAAGGTGGAGGTCATCAAAGGGTAGTTAGCAGGGCTGGGGAGCATCTTGTCATGGATTTGTGATTGTCGTTCTTTTCTCCATACATGTTTTTTGGGGTTTCTTCTGGTGTTTTTTTTTAAGGTGTTAATGCCCTATTTGAAAATCCCAAGTGGATGTATCTGACAGGACCTTTTGTTGATAAGCAATATGCTTCTGTATGTATTTATAAAGGGAAACATTGTTATAATATGTTCATTTTGCCTGTCAGCTATATTGGCACTTTGACAACTGAGCCACTTGACCATTAGATAGTAAGAACTAATCTATAAAACCTTGATGCTGAGCTCAAATTAGCAAACTTGACTTAGATGGTGCAGATTTTATGTTGAACTGTATAGCAGTTGTCTCAATTTCACCTCATCGCAGCTGAAAAATCATTATTGATGCTGAAAGCAGCATAGTCTGGGATTACAGAAATATTAAGAAAATTAAGAAAAACTAAGAAAATATCATCAATGCATACATAGAGATACCATGTTATGGCAAATATCATGTTGAATGTTTTGCTACACATGCTACTTTAAACAGTTTCTATTAGTATCGTCTCTGTGTTTTAGGTTAAACACATTTCTGAAGATCCTCCGTGTAAATGCCCTACTAAGTTCTGTGTGGAGCGTCTTTCACAAGGAAGATATAGAGTTGGAGAGAAGATCCTCTTTATTAGGGTAAAGTTTTTGTTTGTTTGTTTGTTTGTTTTTTGGTTTGGTTTTTTTTTGTAGTGAGTTGCTAGTATCTGCTGCCTTCCACTTGGCAAATGATGGCATTGATCGACAGGAGAAAATATTTTCATATTAACAAAGACTGACTCATTTTATGATGCTGTCATGGATTAAATATACTACAGTGGGTTAACTGCTCCAAGGAATTCCTAACATGTAATAGATCAATGTTCTGACTTTAGATCATTGAATTTGCTCTGTCTTTGATCGATGGCAGTTGAAAGTCTTCACAAATGGAGATGATGACTTCCTCTCAGTTTGCCTTGAAAGAACATTCACTGCCTTAAAACAGCCTTTCTCCCACTTGGTTTTGACTGATACTATTTGGTGGGTCAGGAAACAGATCAAAGACTTCATGATCATTGAATTGCCAAGTCATGATGAAGACATATTGTTAAAGTAGGGTGATTAATATCTGTAGTACTTCATTTGATTAACAGGCATCTCCAAACCCAGGGTTGTATTTCAGCCTTCAGATGTAGTATCTAAACTCCCATAGAATAAAGTTAATGGTTAATATAAATATTTGCTAGCATCAGTATCTGGCTGAATTTAGCACAAATGTATTATCCAAACAACTTCAAACCTCCTTATTTTCTCTATATATGCTCATGGTAATAATGATGAGAATATGCTAATCATATTATTCTGTAATAGTAGGTTAAGACCCTGGATCATAGAATCATAGAATAGTTAGGGTTGGAAAGGACCTTAAGATCATTTAGGTACAACCCCCCTGCCATGGGCAGGGACACCTCACACTGAACCATGACACCCAAGGCTATGTCCAACCTGGCCTTGAACACCGCCAGGGATGGAGCATTCACAACTTCCCTGGGCAGCCCATTC
>JANRGW010033994.1:0-57703 GCA_024733675.1 Psilopsiagon aymara | reverse complement strand
GGGGGGGGGGGGGGGGGGGGGGGGGGGGGAGGAACAGGCATGGAGGGGAACCAAGGGAGGAGGAGAGGGACTAAGAGGGGCCCTGAAGCCTGGCTGTCAGTGGGCTGAGTGGAGAAGTGGCTGACTATGTAGGGAGATGGGGACCCCCTTCCTTCCCCAGGACCCAAAGACCAGGACTGGGCTGGAACACCCTGGATGCACTGCTCCCCATGTGAGAGCTGCTCTGATCAAGATCTGGGTTGGAGGATCCTCTGCAGATGAGTGGTTTGATTCAGGCTGGGGTGGGTGACACCAGGATGTCTCCACTGCCATCAGGCTGGTGCTTTGGGCATGGGGAATTACATGTACCATCAGTCAGCAAGCCCTGGGGATTGCCGCAGAGAAAGGTATCACAACCCCACCTCGCTGCAGTGCCCCAGAGGTCTGAAGGACATGGATGTCCTCTCCCAGGCTCTGCCCAGCTCCTCACTGAAGCCACATTGGTTGTGTTCAGGGACAACATGCTCAAAAATGCATTCACACCAAGAGGCTAGCCCACTTGCATGGGACCATGAATCAATTCTGGAAGGGTCCATGTGTGGACAGCAGCACAAAGGGTTTGATCATGTGCTCCAGGTAACCTATAGAGCCTTCACATGCATTTTATCAGGGGTTTCCCACAGGTGATAAGCCATGACCTGCAGCAGTGACATCTTGGAGGCATTTTGGAATACTAGGCACCCATGAAGCTCTGAGGATGAGAAGGGTGTGGGAGCTGGAGCAGGGTTTGTCTTCCAGTGAATTGTGTCCCCATGCAGCATGCGGCTAGTGTTTGAGTCAAGCTATCTAGCTCAAATGTATGTCCTGGGACTTGCTTGCGCTACTGCATCCTCATGCCCGGGACGTTGTGGCTGATCCAGAGAGATCCCTGCACAATCCCAGAGTGATGCAGGCTCGTGCAGGTTCTCTGTAGCCCTCCCATCGTGTACACACACAAATGGGGTCTATCAACACCCTGTCACCAGAGGAAATCTAATTCAAGCCAGAGTCCCTCAGTGGCGGCTTGGCAGGAACAGGCTGTTGGCCGGGACTTTGTTTTCATTATTACTCCATGTAATTTATAATTGCAGTTGCAGTCCCGGTCTGTGCCTGCCCACTGCTGTCCCAGTCCCTGGCAGCTGCAGGATTCAAGAGGACTCATCCTATGCTGGGGTGCAGATAGAACATCATGCCCGAGGCAGGGATGGGGTCTCTCTGGGCTCCCTGTCCACCAGGGTTTGGACGTGCTTTGGGATCCTGGGGTCACACAGACCTTGAGCTGAGGGTGAAGCCCCTGAGATAGGACTCATTTTGCATGAGTACAAGTTTTTCTCAGGCAAACACACCAGTTCTGCTCTTTCTGCATTCATTTTGGCCACCCTGACATCTTGAAATTAAATTTTATCCAGTTAAGAACCTTCTTTTGACATTTCAACAACGAAATGTGTTGATTTTTCTCTCCAAAATTCTTCACTTTTATGACATCCTTCATTTTACTTTTCAAACCTCAATGCTCTAGAACAAAACAAATTATTTCCCTGCAAGTGAAATGTAACATTTCATTAAACCTGGATCAATTCCTTTTTCACTTTCTGATTCCCTAAAACTGAGTCTTTTCCAGTGGCAGCTTTCACTGATTCCCGTCTGCCCTGCTTGAAACATCCTAGCATGAAGAAGCTCCAGGGAGCCAGAGTTATTTGGCATCTCAGAGAATGTGACTTGAGCCTGGGAAGCCAAGCCCTGAGCATCTAGGTTTGATGTTGAAAGATGAAGTTGCACACTAAAATCACATCTTGCTGATGGAAGCCGGACCCCAGCTCGGGGTTCCTGATGGGAGGACAGCACCTCAGCAGGGTGCCTACCTCCACAGGCAGCCTCTGTTTCAAGTTTTAACCCTCTTGGCACATAAATTCATTTTTTCCCCTCGTTTCTTGGCCTTTGTTGCAGCTAGCGCATCTGCCCTCATCAATTTTGCAGAGCATGGGATTACACTGCCACAGCCCATTCACTGCCACACTGGTGTCATGTCCTAGCTGGTCAGCAGCAACTTGCTGACGGTGCCCTCAGCATCTCTTCATACAGGAGATCCCACTGTTCCCAGGGCTGTTACACTTCCTGCCTGGTGCAGCTCCCTTTGAGACAACACATAGAGGGAAAAAACCTACCCATGCCATTGTCATTGCTCTTCCCTCATATCCTGGTAGGGCGGGAAACAGCCCCACAGCTCAAGAACCCACTCTGTGCCAAGGTCCCTCATTCCATCCCTTGTGCCCAGGCATCAGCTGGAGGCAAGCAGAGGTTGGGTACCACCACCACACACCACCCGGGACACTTCTTGCAACCCAGAGGGGTGGTTTCTGGTCTCATCTGATGTCCTGCAACAAACCACTGCCTGAAAGCAGCTGAGGGAAGTGCAGGGCTTCCCAGACACACGTGCTAGTGCACTGGGGAAAAGAAAGGGGGGCTGATAGAGGGAAAGAAGGGCAGTAGAAGCTGTTAAAGGAAATCCAATCTGCCGACCACACCAGGGCGGGTGGATGGACCCATCTGCATCTGGGGCTATTGAATCATGGAGCTAAGTGGTTTCCTCTCCGCCTCACCGGGGAGAGGCTTTTATGTTCTGTTGAAAAGGTACCCTGCTCAAACAAGCGGAGACATAATGGGGAGAGCATCCATTAAACAGAAGGAAACAAGGGCATGTTAAACATGAAATATTCATGGGGGCTCTTGCCAGCTTGTTAATGCATTTGTGTTTGCAAAATACCTCTGACTCTTGAGCAGTGAGGGAGGGATGTGCGGCTGGTCGGAGGAACCCTGGGCATGGGGTGGGCAGGAGGGAGATGTGGAGAGGGGGTCTGAAAGGGGACAAGGGCAATTTGTGCCTGGGAGGAGAAAAATGGTTTGCTCATAAAAGACCTCCTCAATATTGCAGAGCCAAATAAGAACAGGTAGCAGCTTCTGCTCAGTGTGACCCATCACCATCACAGGGATCTGTAGTGTTGGGTGCCCTCTGCCCAGCTCAAGCACCAGTCCTGAGGGGCTCAGGCATTGCCACCCACCCCAAAGACTTCCCAGCATTTCTTCAGCTTCATCTTAGATACCGCATTACTTCTACAGATCTCACTTCTATATATTTACTGGACATTATAAGGTAGCATCACTAATTAAAAATAAACCACAGTTGTCAAAATGGGTGAACAAAGTGCATCCAGTGATAAATTACCCTGGCTATGCAAAACGGTATTTGTTCCATTGGTTGCTAAGCCATAGATTTCATTAACTGGCATTGGGTCTCCCAGTCATTTAGGGTAAATTATGGAAGCTCTATTGTATTATTCCTATTAGTATTATTAGTAGTATTGCTTTGTAACACAGTCTTATGGGTGAGTGTCACTAGCATGAGATGCATTCTTGAGCAAAGGGCTGGCTGAAGGCAGTATAGTGCCATCAGAAACCAGGGACGGTCACACCAGGGCCTACTCTGGGATGTCTCTGAGCATTGAGGGAAATACCGGGATGTGAATCTGCCTCTTCCCAGATTAGGCAGAGTTTTCAGGCATACATCCTTTCCTTGTTCCTTCCTCTACCATCCCTGCAACCCTGTCTCTGGAAAGGGGATTACGCTCCAGCCAAGACTAGGTGGATTATGCTGCTGTGCCAAGGGTGCACACTTTTGATATTAAACTGGGAACAGAACGGCATCAGCACTTACCCAAGCAAATCTCGGCTGCCCAGAGGGCTCTGCCTGCTGGACACATCCCTGTCATGACTGGCTGCCCAGTCCTCCTTCCACCTGATTTTTGTGACTGCATTTGGAGCTGGGCAAATCCTCATGTCCTCTGCTCTGCTTCAGGGAGAAGACCTGGTCAGGGATTTGAGGTCGGAGGGATGCAAAGGGACTCTTTATGAGACAGATGGAGTGCTAATAGACAAGAAGGAAAGAAGGAAGAGAGTATAGTTAGCTGAAGAACAGGTTTAATGGTTGCTATTTTTCATTCCTAATTAATGAAAGCAGGCTTGGGATAGACAAGCAGGAGCAAGGCAGAAAGAAAGATTAGAGTGGTTTTGTCACTGATATTACTGGAATTGGCTAGCATCTCAGCCCAGCAGTGGAGAGGAAGCAATAGTCAATGGGCCTGAGCTGAGAGGAGTGTTTTGTGCTGGGAAAAATCACCATGTAACAGAGCTGCAAAAATGTTGTTTGTGCCTTTGTGAAGATCTCTTGCTCAGAGGAAGAGGCTGGGGAAGGAGAGGTTCTCACTGAGGAGCAGGAAAGATGAAGTTCCCCTGGCTAAAAGACAAGGATCGGCAGGCAGAGAGGTTGAGGTTTTGCCCAGGATGGAGACAAAGCCTTCTCAGATGTGAACTTTTCAAACCTCAATTCCTGGGGATATAGGATCAAAATGTAAAGAGGAAAATGTCAATACAGATCAGGTTTATGCTGTGCAAATACATTCTTGCGTTGGCATTTGGGAAAGGCAATCACAGACTTGGCCGAGGAGGAATTAACAGCAGGTTCAAAGGCAGCTTGGGTTGAATATTTTGTCAGAAATTGTCTCTTTCTGTAATGGCCACCTGATTTACACTGCAGCTTTTGCCTTCTAGCTCTCTGCTAGTGGGAAGTCCATCAGAGCCTAATGCCATGCAGAAGAAGCATTTCCCAGGCTTGTACGGTGTTCATTCTGCCAAAATCCAACTGGAATAAAACGCAGTGATGTAAATGGCCCTGGGGGGTGTCCTGAAAGGATGAAAGCATTCCCTCTCCCTGTGGGGGATATGGGTGGTCCAGCTGTTCAGCCTGAGCTGCAGCACTCAGGGACCCAACAGTCCAGCCCTGAGCATCTCCAGCAGTGTTGGCGGCTCTTTGGGAAACCCAGCCTCAGTCACTGCTCCTAGGCTTGGCCTTTACTTCAGATAGAGCCACATGCTTGGCACGACATGTAGTTCTGGGCTTTGAATCCATCTCCCTGTTGCAAACTTCCCAGGACTTTGTTTTCAGAAGGGGAAGCAAGTTGATTATTTCAAATTGATGTTTTAGGGTCATCAGCCGAGCTCCTTCCCACAGACAGTAATTCCAGCCAGCTCCCTGCTCGCTCCATGGTCAGAAACCCCATCAGCAGGATGGGGTCATGTTTAGAGCTTTGACATCACCAGGATGGCTTATCCCTACCCTCCACAGTCTCGTGCAGCTCCCCCACTGCAAATGAAGCTTGTTGGAACATTGATTTAAAATCTCTTTTCCTTTCTGATTCCCAATTTCAGGTCAAATTATCCCCAGCCACCCAGCAGCCACCGACCTGCTCTGTCACGTCTCACCTCCTCTACTTGCACAGGTTTATCCCTAAAAAAAGTAAGTTCAGCAGCCTCCATGTGTCTGTGGGATTTGTTTCAGCTTTTCCTTACTCTTCATGGGAAAGAGAGGAGGATGGATGTTTTTTAAAGAATAGGTTTTTTTCTACTTGGAATGGTTGTACCTTCTGCTCTCCCCTCTATTTTATTTTATCCTTCAAATTATAACAGCGATAGTAATAAAATTCAGAAGGAACTTCTTACTTGCCTCAGGAATAGTGTTCAATCATGCCTGAATGACACACAATGCAAATCACAACACAAACGTTTCCTTGGTTGCTGCCTGTGGAAGACCCAGGCTTTTGGCCTGGGTATTCATTGCAATAGGAAAGCAGGCAGCTGAGCTGCAGCAGTAGCAGCAGGCATAGCAGGAAGGGATGCCTCTCTATGCATCCCAAAACCAGGGCCCTCCGCAGCTGGGAGAGAGCTGCTTGCATGTCCCCTTGGTTTAGTAGTGCCAGAGATATGCCTGCCCTGCCAAAAGCAGGGACAAGCTATACCTGGTATTAACTGTCTTAGTATAAGTGGAAAAAATCTCTCTTTCAGACTCTGCTGGCTCTGGAGGGGAGCACCTGGGCTGGGACCTGCCGTAACAGGGGCCTTTCAAGCAGGAGGTAACCACACACTGCAGCCAGATGTGAATCTGCTCTAATTATCTCCAGCTCATTAGCACCAGGGCAAAAGCAGGGAGGTTCCTCTAGTGAATAGCACTGCATCAGGAGCTCACTGCAAGGCTTTGCCTTTCTGGACATCCCTTACTCTTCCTGAGTTATGTTTTCCTGGCCACCTCCATCCTGGGGCTCCCCTTGGCAACAGCAGCTTCTTTGCTGTGGAGGTGTGGACCAGGACTGGGAGAGTGAGGAGCAGGACAGCCCACCAGTGATGTGAGGTAGGAGTGGTGTAATGGGAGTGCAGCAGAGGACAGTCAGGGTGCAGTACCCATGCACCCGGTGTGTCTAGCATGAATAATGGTGCTGCATCCAGGCCATCACTGAGCTGGAGTTCCTGTGTGACACTAGCATTTGCTTGACGGATTGGACACTTCCTAGTACTCCAGTTACCCATCTATCCCTGAGACATGTCCCAACCCCTACCCTGTGAGAGGAACCAGCTTGAGACTTGGGTGCACGGACTCCCATGGCTGGACCTCGGATGGAAGTTCACCAGGGAGAGCAGGACTAGATGTGCCCTCACAGCTCATCCTAGTCCCACCCAGGCCCAGGTGATTCACTATGGGGTATATATTTCCTTCTTCTTTCTTCCCCTCCTTTTTCTTTTCTTCCACTGGTATTAAGAGACTAAAAATATCCATGCTTCCCATCTCAGCCTGTAATGTAAAACCAGGTTAACATAGCAGCGCTGTGTAACAGCAGCCATCTCATTTGCTCTGAAATCAAATTTATTAAGGCATCAGTCTCTTTCCCTCTCTTTCTCCCCCCTCTCCCCCCACCACAGCACAGCTTTCCATGCAGCCACGTCTGCAGCTCAGCTCTGAGAAGAAAGCAAAATGTGATATGAGGTTGCGGAGCCAGAGCAAGGGGCAGCCACTTCAGAGGACTCAGCAGTGTCCTCCCAGGGGAAAACAAGCCTCATCGCTTGGGTTGTGCAGGTGAAAGGAATGGCTTAAGACCCGGCAACCCTCAGGCTGGGCAGAGGTAGCTGGACCCTCTGAGGGACGGAAGAGGCTGCAAAAGAAACTTGCTGCAAGCTCCGACCGCAGGTTGTTACAGACCAGTGGGATCCTTTATAAATAATGAACCAATATTGATTGTCTTTGCCAGTAAACACAGAGTGACCTTTATTAAAAATACAAGAAAAACTCACTTAGGGAAGCTCACTGACTTCTTGCTACAGACAGATTTACACAGAAAGCTGATTTGTCCCACCACAGTCAGAAATGTGGTAAGGCAGGAAAGGGCAGTATGCCATTGACACTGCCTGCTCCTGCTAGCAGCTACAGACCCAGGACAACCTCACCATCCCCCGGCAGAGGAGGAGGACCCACCACCGTCCTGTCAGTGCCCCAGAGAGAGGGTGCATGTCTCTGGCTGGGGGAACCTGCAGACATGGGGCTGGAACTAGATGATCTTCCCAACCCAAAACATTCTATGATTCTATGACATGAGATACTGGGCCCTGATGCAGCTCTTTGGGAAAGATGAGATGCTGAACTTCGCTTCAGGGCATATCACAAAATAACCCTCCCGGGCGCTTTTGATGTAGTGGTTTGGAGCTGGCCCTTGGACCCTGTAATTTGCCTTAAACTGCCCACTTGGCACCCAGCACCTTGAACACTGAACACCAGAGCTGAACACTGCTCTGTCAGCCAGTGGTGATGGAGGTGGCTCAAGGCGCTGCGGAAATCTGGGAATTCACATCAGAGCTGCCCTCTCTTTGTCTGATGTCTGGGGGGGTTTGTAACAATTAACTATCTGCTATACAATAGCAAGATCATTCCTCCTGGACAAGGTTAAACATCCCAGTGCTGCACAACAGTATTCCTATTAGCCCAAAATAAATCTCGCTTATTCCCCAGGCAATGCTGCTTTGGATTCTTTGTCCATAGATTAGAGAAATGGGCAACAGCACTGCTCCAAACACTGGCAGGGAGATTAAGAGCTCCTCATACCTTGGCCACCATTTGAGCAGTGAATTACTGCTTGGAACCCTCTTGTGGGCAAATTGCTCATGACCCCACAGTGTTTTTTGCCAGGCTGTGGCTTGGTTTGCAGTCATTCAGAACCCCTGGGGCTGGCGAGCTTTGCCATGGGCGGCTTTCAAGCGCTGGGTGTTGGGGGAGTGTAGCCTGGGATGCAGATGCTGCTCCTGAGCAGATGCTGGGAGGACGCTGCCATGGAGGAGAAGGGGCTGTGGAGCCCCAGATGGCTCAAGCTGTCCTTTGTCAGAAGGGGAGTGATCCTGGCTCTGGGCTAAAATAAGCCTCTGAGGTCTAGAGGCTGCACAAAGAAAAACAAGTAGAAATGGCACTAAAAACTCAGATCCCCAGGCTTAAAAGCATCTGGTTCTCTTCCCAGAGAATCAGACATGTTCACTATCTACTAGGTGGTACATCTCATTCACTCTCTTATTTGGCTGCTTGTGCAAAGTGACTGAGAGATATTTATTTCTGTCTTTGAAAGTTATTTACACGTGGCACTTTTCCACATGGGAATATGACCACATGCACACAACTCGAGGTATTTCCATGAATAAAAGCATTTTTAGTAAAACATCTGCTTAAGAGGTGCACGTGGGACACTGCCTTGGCTGGGCAGCCTTCCCAGGCTCTTCCACCAGTGTACTTCCTGAGCCACCCGTATGGACATGTGGGCTCCCCAGAAGCCTAGGAAGAGCAAGAGAATGTCTCCCTCCATGCCCTCTGATCCCAGTGAGGACCTACAAAGCACGTAGGCTGCTCTAACACAGGTTGCTGTGGAGCAGTCAGTGCTGTAGCAATGTACTGGGCTGGGGATGTGCTAGGCTGGGAAAGTATGATGCTAAAAAGCCAGCATGGACCAGAGCCAAGTGAACAAAGGTTTGATAAATTGCAGTGTGGGTAAGTAGCATTGATCACTAGAGTCTAGGGAAGTACATTACTTATGGCTTTTGAACAAATGCTCTGGAAGCAAATGTGTCTGGCAGTTGATTTGGGGTTTTATTTTATTAATTTTTTTCCCTCCACTCTTTTTGGAGAGGCATGGCAAGGTGCTGAGCATCCGGCCCTTGCACGGTGTGCTTTACAGGTTTCTCGTACGAGACCATCTCATTTCATATTCTCATTTCCAACTCCCTTACTACACCTTAGCTCTGAGGAAGAGATGTGCAAGCAAAAGCCACGCTGGTATCATGTTTTGTCCCTAGACTGTCTTTTAGACTCTCCCGGAAGTGTAGCAGGTCCTCCACTCACCCTTTATCTTTCACGTATTCCAGCTGAGCTGAAGCACAGAGCAGAGCAGCCTTCCCCAGCATCACCCTCTTGACCAGCACTATTTTATAATTAACACTGGCACTGCCCAAGCAACATGGCAACACAAGAGATATGCGCTGGGGCATGCTCTGAGAGCAGACTGCGCTGAGTCCTGGTGTCCAGCCAGGACCTGGTAGTCGACTGCATTTTCTCTGGGAGGCCAGAGCAGAGGAGCTTTTCCCCAAGCTCTCAGAGGTGCAGCAGCTTGGCAAGCACTGGAGAGTCCTCTATTACCGCCCTAGACAAGGGACCACTCCAGCCCACATTTGTATCCAGCCCCACAGTCCTATCGGTAGCAAACCCATTGCACAGATTATCAATAATTGACGCCAACAAGCTGGCTCTGCTCACTGACACAGCCCAGGCTGCCAGGAGAGCCCCAAAAGGGCAAAGGCATCCTTCCGCATTGCTGTGGATGGGACAGAGCTCCTTTGGCTGCCTTGCCACCCTGTACTGCTGCTGACCCAGCCAGAACTATCTGCTTTGTGCTCACCAATGCTCACTTGTCCCTGCACAACCCTGCCTGGAGCCCAAGCAATGGTCAGTGAGCTCTCTGCTCCCAGCAGCTGGATCCAGGAAAGCAGGTTAACCTGCAGGGTAAGGATGTTACTGCACCAAGCCAAACATGTTGGGATTTGCAGAGCAGGTTGTCTGCTGTAGTGAAGCACCATCTAACCCAGGCTGCCCTGAAAAGAGCACTGGGCTCGATGAGATACTGAAAGCACAGGTTCAGAGAAGGGCTGTGCTCCCTCAAACTCCAGACAGGCTTCAAGTAGCTCCTTCTCTGAATCTGACCACGCAAAAGAAGCACTAGATAAAGGCCAGTGTTGACTCCAGGTCTCCTTCAGGCTTCTTCCCCTGTATGCACTCCTGTAGCGCTGAGGATCAGAAACTGTGGGGTTTCTAACCAGTGGTGCCTTGGCACAACTTCCCCAGACAGGCAGCGAGCACACAAAATCCTCAAGTGAATCTAATAAGAAATGTAATTAATTTATAAATGGAAACACATGGCTCCATTGCCCGAGGGAGCAGAGGTCTGCAGCTGATCCAGGTGTCCCAGGACACTGCTCCTGCCCCAGGCATTCTCAGCTGTGGGTCAGGAATGGAGAGCAGAGACCAGTCCCACAAACAGATCCACACACTTTCCTTGCTTCTTATTTTAATTCCATTATCTAGGCATCAGCGAGAGGATGGGGTTAAGGGCTTGTGGTATTTTTCCATATATACAAATACAAAATGAAAGGTAGCATGGTTTTAATGATCAATCGTTTGTTCAATTCGCACTTGTTTTTCTAGCCAACACACTAAGGAGAGATGATCTTAATAAATACATAGCAACATGATCAGACTGTTCCCAAAGCAGCTCAGGTGTTTGGGAAGGTGCAGATACATGGGGCCATGTTTGCCTGTTCAACTCTGTGACCAGCACTGCATTGGGGTTTAACTTCGGGGTGCTGGAGGGGCAATACTTGCATTTTAAGGAGATTTCGCAACTTCACATGTTGACTGTCCTCAACTTCCTGCAGAAGTCTCTTGACAGAATGGCCCTGATGGAAGAAAAAAAACAACCTTTATGTCTAGAACCCTCAAAATGCTCCATTTTGGAGCAGTCGAAGCAGATTATGAAAGAAGACAGACTCTCCAATCAGAGCCCAGGCAGGAAGGCTGGAAATGAGCGGATGCAAGCATGAAATGTGATGTGCAGGGGGATGAGATAAACTCACTATCTTGTTTTGGCCCATTATAGCATATTATTCATCAAAATACTTCATTGAAATCAGCTAGCTCCGGGTTTTGTTAATTTTCTGTTTCAAAGAAATCAGGCTTTGGGGAAAAAAGTGCCAAAAATAGATGTTTAACTAGCTGCAGCCAAATGGTCCTGGAGTTTAGCCTGTCATCCTGGGTTATTACTTCACTTATATCCCCATGATAATTTGGGAATGGTTTCTCTGAGCAGAGAGGGGAGGGAGGCGAGGAGGGGTGGATAACATACCGCCTTGTTAAAACATTTGGGATATTTTCCTGAATGGCAAGAAGCAGCCAGGATTAAGTCCTTATCCCATGAGGAGTGTTATTGCAATATGCCTGGGTGAATTCTTTGTGCAGAGATGATCTGTGTGTCCCGTGGGAGAAGGTCCCTCGCCCTGCTGCAGAACTGCCAGAGAGAAATGAATGAACACATAGGAGCAAACCTCAGGCGTCTTTGGGTGCCAAGTCCTCCTTGTATAGTGACACAGAGACGTTTTCCAGGTGAGGAGGGCTAGGGTCCCAGCACCAGCCACCCTTCCACTGCCGCTCCCAAGCATTTCAATGTGCAATCAGCAGCAGAGGCAGGTGTGTGTTGTTTAAAGGCACTCTTGATTTTCAAGTACCAGTCACAGGCTTGTTTTGTTTGGGTGATCTCTAGAGTTTCTTAGCAACACTAATGGGCTGCTGCTTTCCATTCCTGGAATTGCACATGTGAAATGGTACCCTGGTGCTCCTGTCAGAGCATCCTTTGCATGCCTGCCCTGGCAGTAGCACCCATGGTGGAGATATGAGGGATGTCCTCCTGAGAATGGCATGGGACCCTCTGCCTGCAGTGACTTGTGGGGTCCCATCATGATCTTCCAACCCCTATCTCCCACTCCTTTTGCTACATTCAAGCTTGGCGTCTGGAGCAAGGCCAGCCAGGCAGGGATGTGCTTTATTTGTCACATGAATTTAAATTTAATAAATCAGTCAAAGCCACACTAGCTGCTGTTAACATTTCTTTACATCACCCTTAGGGTAAGGAAGGGCAGCTCAGCAGCGCCCTAAAGCAGCTTAGTGATTTTTACACCACGGTGAAGCAGGATGAGACCAGCAGCAAAGGAGATTATAAAGGTCAGGCCATGCTCATCTTAGTGCATCTCTGGACTTCAGAGGGTTTATACAAAATCACATTTTGGTTTTGTATGGTTCAACATCCTTTCAGTAAGATTGTGAAATGAAAGCATCACCCTACAAGCAGCATTTTGAAACAAAAGCGTATATGTTGCTTAATCACCTCACACGGTTGGGGTTTTGCTCTTCCTCCATTTAGGACAGTGACTCCAGGCCAGCTGG
The DNA here is from genome assembly GCA_024733675.1 of Psilopsiagon aymara. NCBI lineage: Eukaryota > Metazoa > Chordata > Aves > Psittaciformes > Psittacidae > Psilopsiagon > Psilopsiagon aymara. Next base: position 45,282 of record JANRGW010033994.1, on the reverse strand, counting down.
TTTCATATTCCATCTTTTATTAATTTTATTGTCTGATTCTCCCTTCAGAGGTCAGCAGATCTCTGTGAAACAAGCACTGATGGATGACGGATGATCTTTAGGGTGAGGGGGAACCAGTCACCCACCTCCTCCTTCCATGGAGGTAGAGGAGCCAGCTCAGAGACCCCAGCAAATCGCTCTGGATACCCTGACTCCTTATTGAGCAAATCAAGGCTCAATCCCATGCCAGATTTGTGAAATTTGGGAAGAAATCACGTCTTAACCATTAAGACTTTTCAGCAACTCTAGCAAGTGTGCTGCAGCACATGCCACCTGGTGAAAATCACTAAGCCTCCATACTGAACCACTCACATCCTTGTTAGCTTGCTAGCACTTAGTCACTGACTGATTTCAAAAGGTCCAAGCTGGTCCAAAATCTCGTGGCTATGAATAACCACTGGTAGAAATTCAGTTTTGCCCCTTTATTCTCTCTCAGCCCAGGGATGCTCTAGTGCCAACCACATTCCCCTGTGCCACCACAGCAGAGGTCAGCATTTCCAGGCTTAATACAACACTGTTGGTTGATTTTGCTCGTGAAATCACTGTGTACCCATTTCATTTGTGACCTCAAGGATAAAGTTAGGCTTCCATGGAGGACATGGGAACAACAGTGACTATTTTGGCTGCTCTACTGGGACCCGCAGCTATTCCTGATCACAGGAACTGCAGCTGCCATCCAAGCCTGAATTTGGGGCTGAAACCTTTCCCACTCAGCAAGTCAGAGGAGTAGACCAGCACTGGCCAGGGCATGGACATTGGTCTGGCCTGAGCCCTGAGCACACTGGCACCTCCCACACCCCTCACCACCCAGGAAAGGGGGTTCCATCCCCCTTCTTTGCAAAAAAATCATCTGGAGAAGCATAAGAAGAGAGGCCTGACTGCAATATTACCGGGAAAAGGACAAGCCAAAGGGTGAAAGTGTGGTGGGCCGGACTTCATGGGAGCTGTGCAGGCTCCAAGCCAGCCCCTGCAGATCTTGGCAATGCCTTGATGCACCTTTTTCAGAAACATATGTGTTGGGAGCGTGGGCAAGAATGTGGCGGGGGAACTCGGACAGCCTGCATCTCCTCTGTCATCTTCTGCTGCTCCCCTTACAGTGCTGGGCAGCTCCAGAGGGCCGCTGGACGTGACGAACTGGCTGAAGCAGCAACTGCGGGATGGAGCCAGCGATCTGGTTTCAATAAAATCAGCAGATTGTTTCATGGCTGGATGGGAAAGTTGTGAGGCTCCAGGATTTGCTCCTCTGGCAGCTGGATCCTGTTTGTCCATCGCCGTCTCGCTGGACTGCAGCTCCCACCCCGCATCTCTGGAATAGGCTTCCTGGAGAGGCAGTAGATGCCCCGCACTTGTTAGGGCTGAAGAGGCATTTAGACAATGCTTGTAATAACACGCTTTAAGTTTTGGTCAGTCCTGAGGTGCTCAAGCAGTTTGGCTGTTGGAGGCCTCCTGCCTGAAAATGTTCTGTTCTGTTCTATTCCATTCCATTCCATTCCATTCCATTCCATTCCATTCCATTCCATTCCATTCCATTCTACCATTGTGCTGATCAGAGCACAGCTCCTACTGCAGGACCCAGTGTACCCACAGCCCTGACCTACTCGGCAGAAGCAAAGCAGAACATAGTAGTCTATATTATCGTAAAATTCTGATTAGCAGCTAAGTCTTTGCAAACCCAGGGGGATTGGGTGGATGAGAGGGTTTCCAGGGTGAACTTGGCTGGCTTCTGGAGCTTCAAGAAGCTTCCAGCTCATGGTGCATCATCCTTGCTTGCTTGCTTGCTGGTGCAAGGCATCCAGCTGACCCAGTAGAGTGCTGCCCCTACCTGCTTCCAAAGAAGGCACATCTGGAAAGCACTGCAGTTACAAATGGTGGAGAGGGCTGAGCTCTGTCATGAATTCACAGTGGTTGTAGATTGCAGGAGGCAGATACAGGAGCATCTCCTGACTCCAACTCAGTGCAGCGCTTTGGTATGCAGCTTTGATGGGGATGTTAAGTGTATGCTTAAAGCTGAGTGTGTGCTCCAAGGAGCTGCTCAGACAGGACCTGGGGTTCATCCAGGTGGAGGCAGATGAGCACTTTGAAATGCTGGGCAGTTTTCTGCCCAATAGGTTACATGTACTCACGTTACAACCTAGGTTACATGTAGCCTTTCTCTGTACCTTTAAATTCCAAGAGAATTGTGACTTCTAAGGAAAAAAAGCAAGCCTTTAAAGCAGTAAACAGCTGTTTTCCCTCTTTCTACATAAGAGCAATCTTAAAAAAAAACACTAAAAAACTTAACAACCTTTTTTTTTTTTTTTTTTCTTGAGGGTTTGAGGGGTTTTGTTTGTTTGTTTGTTTGTTTGTTTTTGTGGAGCAAGGCCATTTCAGGGGTCTGTCAAGCATACTTGGGAACAGTGTGACATATGCAGTAATGGCATCACCAATAACCATCTTGGCCTTCCTCCCTAGCTTGGCTTTATTACAGTTCCTAAACTGGCCCAATAGGAATTTCTGCTCCACATTTAAATGAACTTGCAGGCAGTAAAGGAACTTGCATAAAGAAAGGGGTGAGTATTATGTCAGTTTTGTGTGTTGCAACCCCTTTACTTACAGACCCTATATCTTCTAAGTTCTGGCAGGGGCAGAAGCACTAACTTACTCACTCCCACTGTCTCCATCCCCAAAGTGTGCAGTTAATCCCAAATCTGAGGCTGCAATATCAGCTTTCTGTTCTAGCCAGGACAGAAAAAAAACAGAGCAGGACAGACCAGCTGCATTTAGCGCCCCATCAGCTAAATTTCAATGAAATCATTTTGATGAATTGTTTAGGAAGGGAAAAAAGCCCCATTAACTGTACATTTGCTGTTAATTAATCGTCTGCTTTTTTTCTCCTCCTGAAACAGCACTTCCGAGCTGTTTCAGGCTCTGCTGTGAGCACAGCATCTTTTATAGGCGCAGCAGCAGTGGGTGCTGGGGTGGGTGATCCAGCCAGGCATGAGCTGTGACACGGGAGTGAGTTGCTTCACTGTTACCCCAGTGAGAAGGAGTCCTCTGAGCTCCATGCCCTGCTTGGAGAGACAACACCAAAGTCATATCAATGCTTGAGGTATGCTAAAAGCTAATGGCTCCATTCTGCTCCCAAAACCTCTGCAGGGCTGCTCCATCCATCCGGAAGCAGCCCCCAGGGCAGCTGCGCAGCATCAGCAGGGAAGGCAAGGCATTCCTTAGCTCCTTGGTTTTATTACTTTTAATAAATTCTCTTTTTGTGTATTTATTTTCTGTACATATCTTGTAAATATCTCTGGAATGTTATTTGAAGGAATGTTGGCTGATATCCCCCAGAAAACAGATGCCAGAGTTGCTGGGGGACTGGAGCAGAGCAGTCCCCTGCCTCAGGGGTGGTGGGTGCCCCAGGTCCTGGCCAGGGCTTACAACCAGGAGCAAGCACACACAGCAGGCAACTGCAGTGAAGGAAAAGTCTTTTCATTCATAAATGAGCAGAGAAGCTCTTACACAGTACGATTCCTTGGGCTACTCAGCTTTGTGTGAGCTCAGACATCCTCCCCCCATTGCAGCCTTCCAGGATAAGTGACCCTGTGATGGAAGTGTAAAATGCCCAGAGGGTGCTGGTGCTGAGCACTCAGTCCTGACCAGCCTTGCAGCTTTCTTCCAAACCCTTCATGTAATTCTCTGAGTATTTAATTCCCACCCCCACCCCTCCCCCCTTATTAATCCATAAACTTTCATTCCAGTTGAATTTGAAGTTAGGAGAAATCAAAGGCCACAAAAGCGGTTTCTTTCAACCCACCTGCATCACATGGACTCTAGCTCTTCTGCTAGACAAGCAGACAAAACCTCAGGAACATGGTTTCTGTTTTACTAATTGCTTTCCCTGCTTATTGGAGAGTGCACTGCCAGCTCCAGCACCTCCAAATGGGGCACAGGGCAGCAGGAAAGGATCAGATGCACAAGGGTAGAATTGTTTGTGAGTCTGAAAGTTTTCCTCTTTTCCAGATGTGCTGACTCTTCTGACAAGTGGCATCAACCAGGATTTTGCCTCATGGCCATCCTCTGCTGTGAAACAGGCACTAAAATTTGCTGCTTGACCTGGCAGCTCCACCACAGGGGACAGAATCTCAAATCTGCCTATGACAAGCAGCTGACCATGGTGGAAGAGCAGCCCCACAGAGCTCGCTGCCTGTAACCCTTCAGCTCCAGATGCAGGAGAAGCTCCTGCTCTACTTCTCCCCTCCTGCACTACACCCCATTCCCCTGGCCAGTGAGGTCTCCACACACACAGCTCCTGCACCCCCTTGGTGGCACCCCCATCTCAGGGGGGTTGGCCCTTGTTGGGCCATTGCTTAGCAAACACATCCACTTATCATCCCAGCCCAGGGCTAGGGGGTGCTCAGAGCCAGCTGCCTCCACTGTCCAGCACATCGAACCCGGAGTGATGCAGCGAAAGCATGAGAGCTGGGCTGGGAACATAGGCTGTGCTCTGCTCTAGGTGCATACACGAAGGTGGTCATACTCCCAGGTCCCATCCTCCAAGGCTTTAGCAGAACAGAGAGAGCGAAAGAGCGGTGTGCAGGCACGGGCCAGGGGGAGGCAGATTGCTCACCTTCAGCAGTGCCTTTCCATTCTTTCTAGTGTTTGGGTTTCCTGCAAATAAGCTCTGGATTTCCTGGGGCTTTTTTATTCCTCTCAAACTACTGTGGCCCCCAGCTTGTGCTGGCAGATCCCTGTGCCTGCACAAAATACCACTGCTGTTAGCCAGATCTCCAGTCTGCGCAGGAATCGTTACTGGTTCAGATCTAAAAGTTTCCTTGGGGGATTTCTTGTCCTTAATTTTGATGTGCTCAGTGCATGCTTCACCTTTGGGATACCTTTTCTCTGGGTACCCCACAGCAGCCATGAGCTTTGGTGCCAGCAGACAAGAGGGGGTGCATCACTCTAGTCTCAGGGCTACAAGGTACAGTGCAATGAGCTGCTCCAAACCCCAGGCTCCACATCCCTCTGAGTCAGCACCTCAGCCCAGAGGAAGAAGTTAATCTGGGCCTTCACCACCATGCCACATGTTTAATTATCCTGACTAGAAAGAAGAGCCCTGGTAACATTTGGTCCAAATTAATGATGGTTTGTTTTGAAATGCAAATAGTTTTTAATCAGAGAGGGAAAGGTGGAAATAGACACTACTTAGTTTCTACATTTCAATTTTTTTAATGAAGCCATGCATTTGTGGGGGGATTTTTTTTTTAATATATATTTCTTTTAATAAGGAGAATAATTTTAGTGTGGGCTGAATTAGCTCTAAATGAAAGCAAACAAGGCATAATTAGAAACCGGCTCACTTTTCTTCTGCTGCTGCTTTTCCTCTGTAATGTCAGCATTATAATAAGGTGTGCTTCTGGGAGGGGAGGGAAAGCACCCAGCCAAGAGCATGCCCAGCTGCAGGGGGCCTGGAGGGGCGGACAAGGGGGGAGGACAAGGAGGGAGAGGTGCTGCAAAGCACGAATGGAAACAGGAGCTGAGCAAAGGCCAGGACTCATCCCAGCTGCTTGGAGGCTCCCAGAGGAGTGGGATTCAGTCCCCCCCATTTGCCAGCTCCATCAGCAGTGGTGTCTCTCCATGCCCTGTGCCCAGACACCCCTGGCTACTGGAACCTGCTTCTTCCAGGAGGAAGGAGAGAGGCTGTGTTACTAAAGGTGACTCCACCTGTGAATGAAGCTCGCATTTAGGAAGTGCATGAGTTTCTCATTTAAGATGCTGCATTTGTTCCCTATAAAGAGACCTTATTTAACTTTAGGCGTGTTTATACATCTAATTAAAAATTGGTCATATTTAATTGATTGCATATATCATTACTGCTGCCTCATTGCATCCGCGAGAACGGTCTAGCAGCAGTTGCCAAGCCTCTTCCCCACGCTGTGAAGCAGACACAAGACACTGCCAGGGCCCAAACAGTTTCTTTCTGCTTTATCCTCACTTTTCAGCACTGTTTGCATGCTGCCCGATGTTCACTGCCTTTGGAGCTCCCACTACCTGGCTGCGGCATCTGCTGCTGTCCATGGAGCATTCGGGAACAGCAGGAGGGAAGTGTCTGGCAAGGCGCTCTGTGGCTTCTCTCCCATGATCATGTACACATAAAATACCACTCTGGACTGGTGGTTTCCAAAACCCTAGGGGCTGGGGAGGAGAAAGACATTTTTAAGGCAAGGCAGAAGCTGGAAATCCCTCTCCCATGTCCCTACCAGCACTGCATCAATGCCGAGTAGAGTGCTGGGGCTGTGACATGCCCTATATCCCTTTGCAGGATGCCTCGCACATCCCCTGCTCCCACAAGCTCTGCAGCACCTGTCCTGTTGCAGGAACAGCAGGGGCACAGCAGACAGCAGAAAGCATTGCTGGAGGACAGCCACCACCCCAGTTATTGATGAAAAGACCAAGCCTTGCCTGGCACATGTGCAACTGTCCCTGCCTGCCCCATTGTCCTCGTAACCCTGGCGCTGAGCACTGCAGCAATGATGGGCACTGCATGTCCTCCTCCCCTGTCACACCTCTCCTGGGTAATTGAATCAAACTGTCAGCAGAGAGGGGATGATGATTCAGCTCCTACCAAAGGCTAGACTATTACCTAGCAGCTTAATAATGAAAACTGTCATCATTCCAGCAATAAAGAAAGATAAATAAGTTATTAAATGCAAGAGCCTGCCACCCTCCCCGGGCAGGGCACCACGCCAGAGGAAAATTAACTTCTGGCCACAGCTTATCAGTTCAAGGGATGGAGTGGGATACCCTGGGCACTTAGAGAAATGGCCCTTGCTCCTCTAGCTGGCTTTGAAAGGGCTTCTGCTTGCTTTTTGCCACTGCCATGTGCTTGGCAAACCAAGAACCACTGCTCTCTGCTCCTTCTCAAAGGCTGAACAATAAATACAGTCCCAGAAATTGAGACCATTGGGGAAGACTGAGCCTGAGAAGGGGCCAGAGCGGGGCCTGAAGATGCACATTACTCATGCAGGTCTGTTGAGCCCTAATATGGAGTGAAGCTGAGCAGTTTTGGTGAGACCTTCTACTGCAAAACAACCAAGGGGTGATTGATGCAATGGTGACGATTGATGCAATTGGTGACGTGTTGGAGGGACCAGCTCGGCATCCACACCAGACTAGAATGGCCTTCCTCTCCCTGGCTGTGCCTTGACTTCAGCCTCTCAATACATTGCAAAATGAAAGGCACATCTAACGTGGAGAGGAAAATATGAGAAACAGGAATTAAAGGCATTAAGAAGTAGCCTTTCTTGCCCACCTGTATTTTACTGGGAAAAAATCCATGTGCTGTTACAGAACCTACTGGGAATTGGAGGGAGTGAGCCCCAGTGCTGCTCTGGCTGCAGGTGTGTGATGCAGAGACCCGTAGGTGCTGTTCTGCAGAGCTAGCCATAACAAATGACCTTCGTTACACTTTCCCTCTAAAATTCTCCAACTTTCCCACTAATAAACAATGTGGTTGTCTAGGTCGTCCTATCGTTTTATCTAAAATTTGCCCCTTCCTTCCCCTCTGAACAATCAAAGCTACAGAGCCAGCAGCAATACATTCCACTCTCCTGCCTTCTTCTGGTGGTTAGTCATCCCCTGGACTTCACCCACTTCCCAAGGTATGACCCATTGCTGGTAGCTCCCAGGAGATTAAAAAGGAAAGTATTTGCTGATGTGGCACCTCTCTCTTTGTCTTTGGGCTACCTCAATGCCATTTTTAGCCTCAATACAGCCCCTGGAACCATAATTTTTAATCACAGTGCTTACATGCACCTTCTGGAGGCTGCTGAAGTGTCCTGACAAGCCTCTTGAAATCAAAGGCTTGGAGCAGCCCCAGGGGCAGGGACCAAAGAGAACCATCACCTGGGCTCCTACCGGGATTGCCCGGGAAGGGCTGCAGGAACATGCCCGGCGCAGGCGGGTGGGCTTTCGTCCATGCAACTCACAGCTACCACCCACCTTCCCACCCAGCCACCCATGGTGGTGCAGGCCCTGGCATGCCGTGCTCCATCCCCACCCCGGCAGCCCAAGCCCACAGACGCCACCAGAGACCACAGGCAAGTTTCCACCCTTGGCCAGAAAGGAATCCATAAAGTTAGCAAACATCTTAAAAATTAAGCATCTAATGAGCCCCCTCCTGAAGCCAAGGGCTTGGTTCCAGTTTGGCACAGGCTCTGCACCGTGCCCTTCCCATAACGGCAGACAGCTCTGCTTGGCTTGTCTGCTGAATCCCATAACACACTCTTGGTGCCTCCCTGCTAGGGACAGAGCAGATCCCAGGTCACTGCCATAGGTTGGATGGCAAATGGAGACATGAGGACACTGCAGAGAACTAGGGACCTGAGAAGACGTGACCAGCAGGGGGAAGATGCGAGCTGTAGAGAGATGTGACCTGAGCGTTCATACTTTGCTTCACTCAGCAGAGCCCCTTGCTCTTTCACCCCAGAATCATTTCATTTCCTGAACATCCATTTTCATGTTTTGTGCTGTCAATGGCTTACATTCCCTCGCACCACTACCTGCAAGAAGAGGTAGCTCCCTGGTAAGGCATTCGCCTGCACCCTCAGGCTAAAGATCAGGACTTGTCCATGTTGTAGACACCTTAGTGTCCTGCATCCTCATTGCCGCAGAGCCAGGCCAGTCCCTCTTTGAAATGTAGCAGCTGCAGAACCTGCAGGGAGCACAGAGGGGACCCCAGGGCCTGGCTGAAAGCAGCTTGCAAAATGCTTTATAACTCTATGCCTCTCTTGCTTTTAACAGCGCAGCATCCAGTGAGTGGACAAAAAAGACCTTGGATGTACTTGTTCTTGCAGCAGGAGGGGACAGCCTTACCAGTTCCACAGCACAGGGATTTCCTTCATGCATCCCTCCTGGGCAAATCTAATTGGGGCAGTTTGTCTGCTTCAGCTGCCCCCCATTTCCCCCGTGACTGCTCTGGTGCTCTTCACCCTGACTCATCCCTCTTGCAGATGTCTGGGTGCCTCACCCACTCCTGCACCAGGCTGAACCCCGGACCCAGGTTACCTGCCGCCTTAGGCTGCTCCTCTGGAGAGTCCCTCCCTACTCCTTCCCTGCTGCTGGCCAGCATTCCACTACTCCCTGCCCTCTACTGCTCTCCTGCTGGACATAAAAATATATAGAATATAGAACATTATTTTATGACATACTATAAAAAAATAAAATCCTGGAACTACAAGACACGTGCCAAACCTCAACAGCACATGCAGGAATGCCTTTGTTCCAGCTGTTGCTAGATTGCCTGAGCTCCTCCCAGAATAGTTTGAAGGTTTTTCAGGACAGAAACCTTGTTTTCTTGAAGTATTTTTTTCCCAGCATCAGGAAGCAGCAGCAGTCATGGCTATCCATAGCCAGTGATGCAATCTATCCTTTACATGCAGCTTGCTGGTGTCCTGTCTCCTGTACCACTGCCCGGGACTCCCCAGACCAGATGCACACATGAGGACTGAAGTGTACGTATAGACTGAGCCCAAAGGTGTGATGAGGGCTGTGGAGCAGGGCCCTCCATTTTCACACCGAAGATGTTGTCCACTCTTATTGCTCCTCAGATCTTGTCCCTTCCTCCTGTTAGAGCCCTCTCCCTCCTTCCCCAAGGCAGATCCTCCGCTCCAGAGCCTTCCTGCACCCCTCAGTGCAGTGTGGCACTTGGCTCTTCCCAGGCCACTTCCCAAGCCACTTGGGAATAGAAGAGCAGTCTGTATTTCTTATCATGCATAGATCACCTCCCATACTAGGAACCATGTCTCAAGGTGCCAGCCCACCACCTCGAGCTGCCAGCCCCTGGTCCATGTTTCTCTTCTCCTCCTGGGCTGGTGAAACTTTCTTACAAAACCTGCAAACCAAGCTCCATAAAGCTCCCGATTCATTCTGCAGATATTTCCTGCACTGGGTCTTTCAGCAGCATCTGATGGTTTGAAGTACACTTTTTATTCGTCCTGGGGGCACCATTACTTTCTGCTTTAGCAGGTTTGCCTGCTCTGTAGTCTCTGCCAGGCTCCATACACGGAAGAGAAAATTGGTGAAAGAATAATAATTATGATTGTTATAAATATATATTTCATGGCGGTGGCCCTCTGCGCATGTGTTCATCACTGATGAGGAGAGCAGAGGGGAGAGCGGGTGATGCTCAGCTGCTAACAGGCCCCAGGTTGCCGGTGCTGTGTCTTCTCCAGGCCTGGCAAGCAACAGCCCTTCTTTTCCTCATCTTCCTCCTCTTTCTCCAGAGGCACCTAACCCTAACCTAAGACACCCTCATCTTTTCTCCCTCGAGAGCCTGTAACATGTCAGGGGCAGAAGAGCTGGACAGAGGCTGGAGTCCCGCAGACATGCCCTGGGGCAGGAATGAACCACTTCCATGCTTGTCCGTCCATCCATTAGGATGGGGTGCAGGGGAGGAAAGAACAACTGATTTTGGAATACTGGGTGAAAAGATGTGCAAAGTGGGGCAGGGAGAAACAGTGCATAATCATGTTTTCTGCACTCTTCCTCAGTTTCTCAGCGGATGTCTGGTTTCTTCCAGATGAGCTGAAACACAGAAGACTGATAATTTCATCTGTAAATGATTCACATCCGCAACCAGCAGCAAGTTCCTCCTCTCATCAGGGATTTATCTGAACACACATTTTGTGAGTGAGTGTAGAGGATCTTTTCCTTTGTCTTAAAGGGAAATCTTTTTCCCTTTTTCCATGAGCTGTGGATGATCACCTTCCCTTCGTGTCCAACCCCTTCAGACAGAGGTTGCTCCCTGGGTGAGTGTCCCAGCCCCTCACTGCCACTCAACCTTCTCCACTTTCATTTCCTGCTGCAGAAATCTTCAGGTATTTCCTGCAGCCACTTCAAATTTCCTTGAGGGTTTCTTCATTTCACTCTCAGCGGGATGGCCTGAGAACAAGATAGTAGGAACCGTGCAGAATGGGGTACGAGGGAAGGCTTTGCACTAATCAGCATTTCTCAGCTAATTTTCCACTGGCCTTTCCACTCTGAGCAGCCCTCCCTGCTTTGCAGATCAGACTAGATAATTATAAACGGTTCCTCCTGGTTTTGAAAATCAGTAAATGCAATTCCATCTGCAGGCAAGTCTAATATTACCTCTGTTAGATCCTTCCTACTCCTGGGCTGCAGCTCCTGCCAGAGGCTGCCCGCTGCCACTGGGGCTCTGATGGAATGTGCAGAGGGAAGGGGCCCGCGGTGGATACTTATAGCTATAGATGGAAATTCATCTCAGAGGTACTTGCTCTTCTGTAAACTCATTTGCCAGGCCTCTTCCAGAGGAACTAGAGCAGGTTGCTGTGGTTTGCCTTTGCAGCAAAACCAATGTGCAAGAATTCAGCCCTCACCTGCTCCTGACTTACAGGGGTCTCCGCTGGAGCTATAGGGCAGCCTTGTCACTGAGCACCCCAACCTGGCCAGCAGTACGCCAAAGCCAGGCAGTGCAGGCAAGGAAGGAGGAGAAGGGATGGTGCCAGGGGGAAGCAAGATACCTGATGAATGCCAAGGACAATTTTGGACCTTTTCTGGGATCCTCCTCATGTGCAGTTCAGTCAGCGGATACAGCCCTTCCCTGTTCCTCCATGGGGTAGCCGGCTCCTTCCCAACTTCAGCGAAGCTCCAGTCAGGTTGCCCGGGAGAGGAGAGCTGGCTGTCTGCTCTGTGAGAGCATCCTGCTGTGGCCACCTCCATACTGCACTTGCCAAAAGAGCCTTCCTAAACACTCTGATAGCTGTCTCCAAATGTAAACAGATATTTCCATGGAAAACACGCAGCTCAATTTAGACAGCAGGGCAGGGATTTTTGCTGAAAGTCTGTTTTCTGAGCCCAGAGAGAACCTGTGCAGTCCAAAGGGTCTCAGTTTCCCTTGTTTGAACACGAGGAAGCTGTTTCTTATGGTAATCTGTGCTTCAATGAAAGTGAAATAAAATTCACTCTGCCCTTTCCCAGCTGGTGTCATCACCATTTCCCTCTGTTTATCACATCAGAACCATCGCCCTAGCAACCATGGCGCATCCCAGGCAGGGATGCAGCTGCAGGTGGGGTGAGCCCCAGAACAAAGACCCCACTTCCACTGGAATGACTCCAGTGGCACAGACAGGAGGAAGAGAGGGAAGGGGATGGGAAGCAAATGTGAGATGGGAGCAAAGCGGCTTCTATAAAGGATGCTCTTGGCATCCACAGGCACTGAATTTAGGCAGCAACAATGAGTCTGAGCTCTGGAGGTATCTACCCCACCAACCTGCAACCATGGGCAGCCCCACTCTAGCTCTGTGTGTCATAGAAATATAGAATCAACTAGGTTAGAAAAGACCTTTAAGATCATCCAGTCCAACCTTTACCCCAGGACTGCCAAGGCCACCATTAAATCATGTCACTAAGGGCCTCACCTACATGGTGCGTGATCACTTCCAGGGACAGTGACTCCATCACTGCCCTGGGCATGCTGTTCCAGTGCCTAAGCACCCTTTTGATGAGTAATTTTTTTCCTAAAATGCAATTTAAAAGGAAGGAGCCAAGCAGAGAAGCTTAGAAGGGAGGGAGTTCGGGTATGTTTTGGTGACCTCGTGCAGGTTCATCCCTGCACCCACTCCATCTTGACGTGCCTGTCCTCCCCTTGGGCTTCCCTCACTAAGCCCCTTTGAAATCAGTCAGGAGTCCATCCACCCTCGGCGGGGTTTGTCCCTTTTCACCCTGTACCGGTTTGATTTCAGAACTCACTTTCCAACCGAGGCGAGCCCCAGTGACCCCCTTCCCGAGCTGCGCAGACCCCTGTCTTCCCCATCCCCTTCTGCGAAGCCGCGGCGGAGCCGGATCTCTGCGCGCTCCGCAGGACAGTGCTCCCGGCTCCCGCGGTCTGCGCCTGCCCCCGCGCGGCAGCAGCCGGCATCCACACGCGGACCCGCACCGGGACCCGCGCCCTCCCGAGGAGCCGGTGACCTCGGCAGCTGCAGCGTCGCACGGGTTGCACCCCTGATTCCAGCGCTGCAGCAGCCTCCTTTGGCTTTGCATTCACTGGTTCCAGTGCCATTAACCCCCCGGAGGTGTGCGGGTGGTCCCCAAGCTTCCTCAACACCCCTAGGAAGGTGTTGGCACTGCACAAGGGGTGAGGAGGGGTGAGAAGGTGGTGAGGATCCCGGCTGGACAAGCCATTATGGGAAAACACAGGGACATATTCTCCCTGCAGCTTGTAAGCAGTGAGAATGTAACCAGGCAAGGAAGGCAGTCAGCATGGCTTTCTCAAGAACAAATCATGTCAAACCAAACCAGCGTTTCTTTTTACGAGAGAGCAACAGCCTCATGGGTAGAGAGAAGCAGAAGTTGTCCTGTATTTTGCCTTTCGTGACTTTTGATGTTGTCTCTCGTGGCACACTTGTAAGCAAGGGGGAGAAAAACTGAGGAACTGGGTGCTCCCTGCCTGAAACTTACACTATCAGAGAAGTTACTCAGTGCTTGCTGTGAGCACAGAGCAGGATTCCAGAAGGGCTGTCTCTGGGCTCATGCATTCATTCATGCATTGGTCGATAGAATGAGTCTGCCTGTTCTGCATATGTGATGGAGCAAGAAGGACACAGGAACAGGATTTGACTTTGAAATTATCTTAAGAAATAGGAGAAATGGTCTTGGGGGGAAAGTGAAGCATGATTCAACAAGAGTAGATGAGATGTTCTGTCCTTAGCACTGATCAAATGCCCAGAAATGGGAGGAGGCTTTGAGGATTGCAGTGGACCTAAGGCTGAACATGAGTCACCACATCACCCTGGAAGACAAACATTGCCCTGAGTTCCTAGAGAGCAGCAGCATTTCTGAGATATGCGGGGTATAGGCTCCCCTCCACTTCACCCTGTAAATATGTCAGGAAGAGCAGTTTGGAGCACAGCAATCTCAGAAAGATGGGGAGAAGGCCAGAAGTGAAGGGTGAGAAGGATCTGATGGAAATGCTGAACTGTTAGGCGAGATTAACTCAAGGGAAAAGACTGCAGAGGAGACATAATCATCTTAGACACAAGCTTTGGGGCTCATACCATCTTGACATCAGCCCAGGTCCTTTAACTTCAGCTATTCATGCCAATGTGAATGAGATGGGTCTGACCTACGGTGAGAACAGAACCAGATCTGGCCTTGGCCAGATGCAGCCCTGCAGGGAGCTCTCATCTCTGCCTCCCCCTCACCCTGAGAAGCCTGCTAGTATCAGAACCCCACTGCATGCTCCAGAAAGGACACAAAGACTGGCTTAGCAGCCCAGGGAGGGGTTTGCATGCTGGGGGCCCCAGGGAACCCTTGTGCAAGGTGCTCAACTGGCACAGTTGGAGAAGGAAGATTAAAGAGACTAATAAAGTTGCTTTGCCTCTTATCAAAGAGCTGTTGCTCTCCCCTCCACTTTCAATGACTCATGCTCTGCTAGAGCACTTTCCCCAGCCTCATCTGGGATGTATTACAGCCTTGGACCCCACTCCGTTTCCTCACAGATGTGGATTCTCCTGGAATGTCTGCCTCCTCCTCCTTTCTAGTGTTTCTGCTTCTCAGGTGTCCCTTGCCCAGTGAACAATGCAGTCCCCAAAGCTGGGCTCCCTTGGCTCATGCCCAGCTCCAGAGGTCCACCTGTAACACATGCCCCAGCACTGGCTCTGCTGCCCTCTGTCACACAGGCTGTGGGCACTGTGTCCCTTCCCTGGACATTTCCCTGGGTGTGAGCTCACACCCCTCAGGGGAGATGGGATCATGCTGGACCAAACTGTCAGCCCACCCAGAGGCTGCACCTGCAGAGAGAGGTCTCAGTTGTACCTGGAAGAGGTCGTTCATCCTGTGAACATCAGAGCTGGGCTGGGAAGCCAAACCACCCTGACAGGAGTAAGCAGCAGTGAGGAAACAGCTTGGGATGTGACAAAACTCAGACATCATATGAGATATGAAAGGAGAGCTGCTGGTCCCAGCTCTGCCCGTAGAGGGCTTGCTGCAGGCACCAGAGCCACCATCCTCTCCAGGGCCAATCTAATGCTGACCTGCAGAGAGGAGGGAGAAA
The DNA here is from genome assembly GCA_024733675.1 of Psilopsiagon aymara. NCBI lineage: Eukaryota > Metazoa > Chordata > Aves > Psittaciformes > Psittacidae > Psilopsiagon > Psilopsiagon aymara. The sequence continues at coordinate 30,200 of JANRGW010033994.1, read as the reverse complement.
GACAGTGATTCAAGGCAGTGAGCAGAGATTCATTGGATCTTCATTACGAGCTGCCAGCTGACATTTCAGAGGGGGTGATCACATACCCCTCTGTTTAGTGAGATTTAATTTAACCGTCTCAGAAGCCCATACATCTTTCAGTGCCTGGGACAGTGGTGACTCAAGAAGGCAGCAGAGCTAAATCAGATGCCAAATACTGATTCCTCTGCACATCCCCAGGGACTGACAACTGGAGTTATTCTCGCCATCTGTCTTTGCACATACAGCCCCTGGAGAAGATGCATGCTCCTTCATCTAACAGTGAAGACAGCAAAAGGACAAATGCTTTCATTTCCAGGCTTATGGATTTTCTGTTCAGGTGTTTTGGGAATGCACTGCACTGGGGGAATGTGGTTTGTTAGTCTCCATAATGGGACATAGCTGCTACACTTTGCTGTGGTTACAGGTGCCCATGGGCCCACAGACCCATGCTTCGCTGCATGCCACAGACAGCTGGACCATCCTCCACATTCACTATCCAGGACATCTGCCAGAGAGGGGTATGTGTGCTTTCTGATCCTTGGAGGAAAAAATGCGTAAATTGGTGTATTTATTATTCGTTGTGCTCTCACACTTTCAAGCTTAGAGGCTGAATGGGTTGGCCAGAACCCTGGGACAGATGATAAAAACATATTCTTTCTAGATAGAGCACATCTTCATGGGAACAAGTCCAGTGTTAATAAACTGCCAACTAGCAGCCAAGTTTGTTGTGTTAACTCAAAAGTAATGAGGTCGCTGGGAAACATCGGGAGTCAGGGATGTGGGGGTAGAAACCAGCTTGGAAAAATGCTAGATTAGGCCAAAGCCTGGAACTGAACCCTTTTTTTTTTTTTTTTTTCCTCTTTAGGTTCAAAACTGTTTAGGAGTTTATATTCTTCATATTAGTTTTCAATTTCAAACTTCCAAGAAAATGCAAGGGGAAATCCCAGATAACGCAGAATCCACCCAAGCCCAGGGGATATAGGAGCCCGGTAGGGACCTGCCCTGAGTTACCAGCAGCATCACCAACTGGCAGGAGCTGGAGGAAGAGGGGGCTGGGGCCTCATTCTCCTCGCCACTCACCTCTGCAACACCAGTCCTCAAAGACTTTTTGTTCCTCAAGGGGCACTCGGTGGGCAGGGCACTCCTGAAATGCAGGGGAAACATACATTTGCAGAAGTTTTCCATGTTACAGGTGACTGGGGGTTTTGAGAAAACAGCTCAGTGGAGGGGTGACATTTGAGTCAGATGGGTTCTGAGAGAGAAAGGCAGCTACAGTGGGGAAAAACCCTCGTCCCCAGCTTTGCATACTTATTTATTATTATGAACAGGATGATCCAGTGCCCATCCCTATGCTCTGACAGCACCAATCTGCACTTTGAATTACCTTTTTCCCTGCAAAATCTGGCTCTTCAGACCACTCACAGTATTATCAGTTTCCTTTTACCCCCCTGCCCTCCCTGTCTCCCATGGAACTGCCTCCTTTCATGCATCACCCCAGAGTGCTAAATTCAGCTGGGAAAAAAACCCAGCTCCAAACACTCCCCTGCTTTGGGGAACTCATCTTCAAATCCAGACAACCCAGTGTAGGCTTCTCTCAACTTTTTTGCCTCCACACAGTTGTGCTGCTGCCACATTCTTCCTCAGTTCTTCCCATGATCCCTATCTGGCAGGTTTTCCGCATCTTCTTTGTCCAAGCACCTTTCTCCCTTAGCCCTTAGAGATGTGCAAAAGTATCTCTGTTTGCATGGGCATGATAGGCAAAAGAGCATCTCATCTTCCTCCCGTCCTCCTTGCAAGGAGCCACCTCTTGCCCCTTGGCTGTCACGTGAGGGGCAGCCACTAGTTGCATGGGCACTGCTCAGAGTGCCAGCAGCAGCTCGAGCATCCCAAGAGGCTGGTTCCAGTACACAAAAGGTGCTCTAAGGGCATTGCCCCACTGCCCTCTGGCCCCAGGAATGCCCTGCCTTTGCTTCAGAAGTGTTCTCTGGCAATTTCAGAGCTGTGAGAGTTAATCCATCTTCTTGTAAGTGAAAACCAAAATGAGAGAAGGAATATATAAGCTCTTCCAAACTGTGAGATGCAGCAAACCGATTGGATTGAGGATTCAGAAATGCCCCACTTGGGCCATCAATGTTTTATTCAGTGCTTATTTGCAAGTCTTTGCATTCAAAATTATACTGAAATTACTCCAGTTTCCAGCAATGGTAAAACCAGAGCTTAGGCAGACCTGGAGGAAGTTCATCTGCTTCTCAGCCAGATAGGCTCCCATGGCATTTCTGAGAAGAGCAAAGCAATTTCTGCAAAGAACAAGCTGAGAAGTGACATATTCACCCTCCTTTGTTTCACTTCCATTAGCTGAAATCTTCCTCTTCCCTATGTCCTGAAAGACCCTTCTTGTTGTATTTAACTTCTCAGGAACAAGTAAGCTACATGATACTGTAAATTCCTCAGCAGTGGAGACAGTAACCAGACCAACCTGTAGGAAACAGGGACCATGCTGCAGCAACACCTGGGCAATGGTAAGAGCCCAGGTGTGGGCTGATGCTGCTTCCCTCTTCCCAGTGACTCCCTACTTTTGTCTCCAGCAGGAGATGGGCTGTCAGGAGAGGGTAGGAGCCAGCACACACAGACCCTGAGGCACATGGATCCCCTGGCTGCATCCACTGCCACCCTGTCCCTGGGGTGTTACTCATTCCAGGTACAGTTTTTATTGAGTTTTGATACATTAAACATATAATCTCATATTATCTGACCCAGCTCTGAAATCTCCCAGGCACAAGTAAGCTCTGCTGTCTCAGCTTTTCATTTTTGTGTTTATTTACTGCCTTTCAGATCACCCAGTTTGCACTGTGCAGCCTCTGATGAATAAATAACCAGTGCCCTTGTAGGCCAGATTGATTAAATGTATTTAATTAATGAGCCCAACTCCCCTTGAGGACTCTCCCAACTAAAACACTGAAACCAGCCTTTTGTATATGACAGCACCAGGACCTATTGATTTGCAGCAATAGGAAAGTGAAATAATTGAGTAACTTCATTGATGACTGAACAAGGACATCCCTGAGGACGGGAATGGCTGCTGGAGAGTGGGTCACAGGTTCAAACCCTGTCCAGCCTGGTCCTGAACATTTGCAGGGCTGGGGTATCCACAACTTCCCTAGACAACCTGTTCCAGGGCCTCACCACCCTCACAGTGAAGAGCTTCTTCCTAATGTCTCATTTAAATTTCTTCCTAATATGAAACCAAAATCTACCAACTTCTAGTTGAAAGCCACTGGCTTGCTCCCAACAGGTATCAGGGTACACTGGGTGTGGAAACAGCAGGAAAGAACAGTTGTCCTCTGAGGGTTAAAAATGAGCAGCTGTGGTTCAGAAGGCACTTATTGCTTTACTCAGGTCAGTAAAGAGTGGCCCAGGAGAACAGGCAGCCAGGGCTGCTGTGTGAAAGAAGCACAGAGGCATTGCTTGAAGCCAGAGGAAGACATGTTGAAGGGAGGCTCGCAGCCCACTGAAATAACCACAGGAAAAGGAATGGAGGAAAGGCTTCAGCATGGGCTCACTATGGGAACTGTGTAAAGCAAAGTGTGCCAGGAAGGAGCCAGTGAGCCATGTGTGCAAACAAAGCAGTGTCAGGGTGAGTGAGGACCAAGGCAAAGGAGAAACATGAGTAGTCCCAGTGCAGGGACAGTGTTGGGGTGGCAGCAGAGACCGGCCAAACACAGAGCTCTCTGTTCCCACGGCACATATCTGCACTCACAGACACCATTTCCCTGAAGAGGGAAGTGCAGCCTGGGGTAGATCAACACTGCTCTCTGGTACCTGCCCGCTGAGCTTGAGGGATGACCGCTCTCCAGGCAGCAAAGACAGAGGGAGCCCCAAAGACCTGGGGACTCATGGCCCCAATGCGAGAAAAAACCCAAAAGCTGCAGTCCCAGCAGAGGCAGCACTGCTTTAAAGGACAGGGCTTCAAGGAGCCAGTGCTGCCTGTGGTCAGTGATGCTGTTCTGGGTCTCATCCTGCCCAGCCCTGGGCACCAGGGAGGGAGGTGGCTGTGGGCAGGAGAAGGAAATGCATGCAGGAAGTGGTTCTGGCCCTGTGCTTTCCCATTGACAGATGCCTGACCTGCAGAGACTGCTGAGCAGCCTTTCTGTAATCCACCCCTGAATCTTCTGCGCTAATCTTCCATTAGCAAATACAATGACAAGCAGATGTTAAGGCTCCCCTGGGACACTCCTCACCAGGCAGGTTGCTGAGACAGCATGTTCCAGGGCTTAAAACCCACCTCTGTGGGAGGCAATGCCCAGCTGCTGCAGGCTGGGGACCAGGGGACCATAGAGGATGCTGCAGGAAGACCATGGGACCATAGGGGACGCTGCAACTGGACCAGGAGACTGAGGGGGTGCTTCAGCCAGGGTGGCAGGGCTTTGCCAGGGGGTGAATGACATTCCCCAAGACCTGACAGCTGGGGTTGCTCCTCACTGAGGTCAAACCTAGAGGTGTTTGAGAGGAGAAGCTGGGACAGGGCTGAGGAGCCAAGCAGGGAGAGCTGCCCAGGGCCAGCCTAAGCAGTATGTGTTGAGTACCATGCAGCTTCTGCTCGCAGCCATGCACTCAGGGTTTTCAAAGGAGCTGCCCTCATACTCCCCAGCTTTCCTTGACCAAAGGCAGAAGGCAGGTCCCGCCTGCGCCTCTCCCTGCCCAGGCCAGCATCATCCTAGAGAAGATGCCGCATACTTTTATTAAGTAGTCCATTAAATTATTGTTGCAGCTAATTGAGACCCACGCATTCCCCCTCCAGCTCTCTGCCCCCCCAGCCATAGCAAGGGCAGGAAGATACAGCATTACAAAGGATCAGGAGCATGCACTAATTAGCTGCTCTAGGGATCCAGTGCCAAGTGTGCCACGCGTCCTCCGCGCCACCCTGCACAGCCGCCTGCCAGGCTCATCTCGGTGACGATCATCAGGTTTTAATTAGTCTCAAACATGATTTCTGTCACAAACACTCTGCTGGGGGTTGTTTGTTTTAATTTGATCAGGGATGAGTACAGAGAGGGGAAAGGAGGAAGGTAATTAAATTTGACTAAAAATCTTGGAATGCCATTAAAGCGGATGGCCTCATTTGCATAATCTGCTACCCGCAGTGCCCAAATACTTCCACCAGCTGATTTTGGGTACCATTCCCCCAGGCAGAGCCAAGCCAAGGCTGGAGCGACACAGAGCTGGGTGTTTGCTGGGAAGGAGAGTGGCAGATCAGTGGGGAAGGGGGAAAAAGGTCCTGGCTTTCTCTCTGCAAGTTGGTGGAGACTGCAATTGAAGTGAATAAAATACCATCACCTGGGTTAAATGGTGAACATATCAGCACTAGGCTACTCCTTCTCTGGAGCCTGGGGCTTGCTGGGGGCACGTGTTACAAAAGGCCCTAGAAGCAGTCTGGTGTGACTGTCACACTTACAAGTAAAGACCTAGGAGCAATATTGAGCCCAGGAGAAGAGCAGATTGACGCAGCAGGTTGGCTCTACATCCCTGACATTAAGGGTGCTGAGGTGCCTGGAGATGGATTTCAGCTCGCAGCTCAAGGTCAACCAAGCAGCAGGTTATTTGGATTCAGATCAGACTGTATATTTCTCTTCCTTTATGTGGCCTCAGCCAACTCCTTTTACCTTTGGTGCTTTTGTTTCCCTAGTTGTGTCTCCCTGTTTAACAGAGGAAATACTATTCCTAATTTCCCTGCTTGACTGTCCATAAAGCAATTATCTGATAGTTATTTTTACTCATTGGCAAGTTACTTCTAATGATGTTTGCTAAACATTTGATTATTATTGCAAGTGCTGCTTCTGCGTGTGGAGTCAGGGCTGTGATTGCTGGAGATGGTTTCTGGGAGAAGCAGGTTTTACAAGCAAGTACTTTGTTCGGTAGAGATATGGCAGCCAGAGCTGATGTTTGCAATGCTGTTAGGTTTTTCTGGTCATATAGATAAAATAGTTAAGGTGATAAGCTCACGCCAGGTTATAAACAGGGGTTTAATGATTGACAGAATTGGACAGCAAAAACCCTGAGCAGTTTGAGAAGAAACACAGAAAAGATGAGGGGTGTTGGGGGAGCAGAGGCAAGGAAGGACATCTCTCCATCCCTGGGATGTGTGTTTACAGCCCACCAGACTCCTCTGGCTGTCTAAAGCAGGACTAGCTGCCCTGTTGACTGAAAACAAAGTCCTGAATATTACCTGTGACTTTTTCTGCAATGATCTGCAGAAGTAAAAAGCGTGTAAGTTTGCAGAATATGGAAGAAACTGCTGAGTATGGCAGACTAAAGAGCTTTAGCAATTTGTTCCACTCCTCCTTCCAAACCACAGCATAGCCCAGTGTAGTAACAGGCTGCTGCACCCTGCCCTGGTTGGTCACTGGTGAAACTGGTTTTGTTCCTTCCAGGGTTCAAACTGTAAATGAGTGGGGTAATTATTTCACCCCAATATTTATAGCTTTGTTGCCTGTGACCATGTTTCTGCCCCCTCTGGAAGCACCAGTCTGATGGCGGTGGGTTCTTGTGCTTCTCCTGGCTTCAAAGGCAGCCCCCAGGGTTGGGGAACAGCTAAGCGGTAGGCAGGAGAAGCAAATTCAGCTGTGCCAGGCATGCCATGGTTAGGAAGGAAAGTCCAGGGCATAGCATCTTTTGGGCTCAGGAAAGAGCAGGGGTTATTTACAAGGTGAATCACAGCAACTGCAGGTTGCAGTATTTCATCAGAGACCAGCTTTTCAGAGACAGGAGTGGTGCCCTCCCTGCTACCTCTGTTCCTTGGGGTATTGGATGCTGCTCCTGGTCCTCCCTTTGCAGCTTCATATGACGCCCTAAATTTCCAAATCTCTGACCCAAAGCTGTTTGTGGGAGCTGTTACCCATTCATATCAGAGAAGAAGACAAGGGGGGGTGTGTGTGTGTGTGTGTGTGTGTGTGTGTGTGTTCATGGTCTGTACAGGGGGGAGATTGTGTACAAGTGCATGCCTTGATTATTATTACTGTTTTCTTATAGTTCAGCAGGGAAAGGTTTCTCCTGCCCATTTGCATGTTACTTGGCCGGATCTCAAATCTGTGACCTTCTTCTTCCCTGTCCTTTCCTGCTGGCTAATAAATGAATTTTTTGGAGGAAGGTGTTTTCAAGTTCACTGCTTCTAGCTTCTCTTCACTGTTAATGTGGTTGATAATGTGATAATGGGATGAACTTTGTTTAGGTGTATGTTTTACCTTTCAAAGCCCCAGCCAAAGTTGTATTTTCTCTGATTTGCCCTCTTTGTCTCCTTTCTGCCTTGGTGCGTTAGATCTGAGGGTAGAAGAGGAATGCAGAGACCCACCAAGGTGCTGCCCTACTGGAAGCTGCAGATGGATAACCTGTGTTTTCAAATGGGCTGATCCTCAGGATCCTGCTGCATGCTGGGACCACTCACAGCCCTATGGGATATGCAGCAAGCCCTTCTCCAAGCTGGGTGCAGCAGCCCAGCTTGGAGGAGAGGTGTCCATCCATTAAGGGCACAGATGCAGTGCTGGTGGGAGAGGGAGCACCACATGAGTTCACAGCACTTCTTTTGTCTATAAGAGAACACATTCAGAGATAATGTCCTGCAGCTGGGGTCAGGCATTAAAGATGCCTGAATTTCCTTCTTGTCTGTAAACAAGATGATGTCTGCTCAGCAGGGATGTTGAAGCCATCCTGCCTGTTGATGTAACTGCTGCTCCAGGAGGGAGGCATCCAGAGAACCACAAGGATCTGTGCCATTTAATCAGGACCAAAATGCACACTTCATTTCCTTCATGTCTTGCCAGCACTGCCTCATTCCTGCAGGTGTTTTGGTCTGTCTGAAGACAGTTGCGCAGAAGGGTTATTGGCATGAGCTGGCATTGTGGACGGTCTGTCCTCCAAAGGTGTGATCAGAGTCTGTGCCTGTCCCTGTCCCTGCCTGGTAGGAGAGGAAGAGGGAGAGAGTGAGATGCGGGGCAGCACCAGACATTATACCCACAGATTTATGACTGTTCAGCAGCTATTCACCTGTGTTTCAGGCACAGAGCTACTGCTGCCTCTGGTGTGCTCAGGTTTGGATGGGAAGACCTGCCTGCCCCTTCAGCAAAAGGGTGAGCATGAGCAGAAGGATGAGAAGAGGCTGCTGACTTCAGGAAAGATGGGTCAGCTTCACATCTGCCTCTTTTTGCCTCAACCCTGCCCTCCAGAGGCAATTTCTCCAGCTGCTGAGTGTATTTCTCTTGAAACATTGAACCACATCTGTTCTGCTGAGCTCAGCACCCTGCTTCCCAGGCTGGGAGGAAGGTGGCAGGCTGTGGCTGCTGTTAGATGAATGAACAAACCCAGTAATGGCCCCACACTAACAATCTCACCCGAACAATCAAGCCAGATTGACTGCTGTGACAAAGGCAGATGCTGCCCGCGCACCCCTGTTGCAGGAGGAACTGTGGCTGTGGAGGAGGTGAGTGGGTGAGAGAGGGCACAGTGGCACCATGTCCATGGCACCAGGGCTATGCTTGGGGCAAGAGGGAGATGCTAGGTGCCCTCCTGCAAAGCAAGTAAAGAGAGCTTTTTCTATATGTACACCTGGCTGTAACGAGCTGCATCCCCTCCTGTGCCTCTGCGTCAGGGTGGGCGCAGTTATGGTGGTGGGGCCATGAGTCCCCAGGGCTTGGTCTCTGCTCTCAGTTGCCCATTCATTGCTCTCTCCTGAGCCTCAGCTGCTTGATGCAGCCCTCCCACAACAGCACTGAGCTGGGAGCAAGAACACATGAATTTGGACCAGGGTGGGGACTGGGGAACCTGCCTTCAAGCCAAGCCTTCAAGTGCATGGTGTCAGCAGGATTGAAGCCTTGGATGCCTTTGCATGCATGGAGCAAGGGCTAGGGAAGGAGAAAGGTGCAGAAAACCTCATCTGCAGCAAATAATGCTTACAGATCGGGAGGGTGATTAACAATGTAGTAATAATGAACAGCAGCTGCCTTGCATTTTGTTTGTGTTGCACAAGAGGAGGAGGTTCAGTCTTCACTGTTATGCTTTGACAAAGGCTTCTCCTCTGCCCTAGTCTGTCAGCCCTATGTTTGATTATTTTTTTTCCCTTCTGTTTTCCTGTTAAGAACCTAAAGGAAATCTGTTCTCTGCCAAACAATCAGTTTGCCAGGCACAGGAGTCTGGAGAAGGTGTGAGCATCATCACCTTTGTCTTGTTCTGCCTTTCTTGAGATGAAAGGGGAGGGGTGGTGGATGCACAGGTATGCAGTGGTGGGGCCAGGCTGTAGGAGATGGTGCTACAGGCCATAGGCAGCTTGGGAGGAACACCTTCAGCAAAAGCAGGTTTAATGTGCAGCGGTGCCTGAAGATCACTCCTCTGAGCTGGTTCCAAGTTCCTCAGCCACAAGAGGACAGCTTAGCTGAATCCCCAGGTTTTTGAGGACCTGCATTGCCTCAAGTGGCTGTGGACTCCTCCTGCAGTTTCAGAAGATGTGACCGACCCTGACTCTCCGTCACATTTACCATAATGTCATTTCCTTTAAGGGGTGTCAGGAGGGAAGTGAGCATGATGTTTGCAGAGTGTCTGTACTAGTATGGCCCTTTTAGCAATGGGCACAGCACCTGCCTGCTGACACCTCCCCATCTTCCCCACCAGCCCTGGGGACTAGGGCACAGCTGGCTGCTGCTGCAGTTCTTCTATGAAGCTCCTGTTTGAGCTTCCCTCTGCTGTTACTGAGACCAGGTCTAGCACAGACCACAAGTGGTCTTGTCTGAACTCTCATTATGGTCTCACTATGCCGTGCCCCACTTGCTTGTGGTGGTGGCAGCAGTATGCACTGATGGGCTTCATGTGGAGACACTCTGTTTCTTGGCTGGAACACTGAGTCCTGTGTATAACAGGCTTTAACAGGCATTATTAAACACAAAGACTTTCAGCTCCATCATCTTGAAAAATGCATGATCAAATTGAAAGTACAGCTAATATCCTTCCCTTCTGTTTATCCTCACAGGTTCTGTTTGATGTGGGCCCATGCAGTACATGGTTTTACACACAGAGCTTGTAAGTGTATCGCTACAGAAGAGAAACCATAAAGGCCATTTTAGGATGTGGTTCATTCCCCTTCTGCATATGCAGGAGCAGCTCGGGCAGGTCTCTCATCCCCAGGCTTCCCTCCTCTTGGTTGCTGTGAGACCAGTGCAGTTACTTCTTAAAGAAGGCAGAGGATGAGCAGCTCACAGAAGATGCTCTGGGGTGCAAACAAGTCAGAGGACATCTGAGAAACCAAGCATTGCCCTGATTTCCACAAATGGTTTCTAATTTATCTTTATTTCACAGCAGAAGAGAGGAAAGATCAAACAGACCCTGACTGTGAAGGCATCCAGACTCTGCAGCTCCCTAAGCTGCCCCAGGACGGGTGGCCACGGAAGCTTACAGGGAGGAAGCGACAGTGCCAGGACAGGTGGAGTGCTAAATACAGGGGCTTCACTGCTGGGAGAGTCCTACTACCTCCTCACCTCCTCTGGGTCCCCTCCTCTCACTTTTCTCCCCTTCTCCTTCCAGGATGCTGGACAGCAGCAGGATTGCCCAGATTGTCCTGACATCTGCAGCGCTGTAGTTGCTGTATTTCCTGCAAGTGGGAGCAGGGGCAGCCCTCCCATGGGGTTTGGGAGCCCTCACTGATGAGCAGGATAGATAGCAGTGCCTGCAGTTTGCATCACCAACTGTTTTCCTCAAGTTAGTGACTGCAAATGGGATCTGATGCTTTCCCCTCTGGGTATCATCACACCAGCTCACCTAGAGCCAAGGGGTTTTTAAGGCCCAGCCATTTCCAAGGTGGAAGTGCAGGGTAAAAATTTGCTTTAACCATCATGAAAAGAATATTGTAATCACTATAAGGTGACTTTAACACCTTCTCCATAGTCCAGAATGCAGATCTGAAACCTTCGCAGAATCTTGGATTCAGCATTAGGGGAGAAGTTTTGGCTGTTACAGTGGAAAACCCTGTATGTGTGTGAATGCACAGGTACACGTATATATTCACATACATCTGACTACATTTTTAGCTATATTCCCTGGGTATGCAACTTCAATGGCCATGGACTGTACGCAGGATTTTGCTCCTCTGCAAAGCATGGGTAGCACTTAGCACTCTCTGGAGGAGGAGCCTGAAAGACTGTGGTGGGATGGAAGTCCCTCAGTCACACATTCCCAAGTTGCAGCAGCAGTGCGCTCTGCTCAGTGACACGCTCTTTTTATCCCCTGTAGGGCTGTTTATTTTCTTTTTTTAGCAAACCAAATAAACTAAAACCGTGGCTGTGAAATGCACTGTGAGAAGCGCTGCGCACACGTACATGTAGAAGTGCTGGATAAAACACTAGCAGGAGTTCAGGCTGTATGTTTGCCTTTACTGTTCGTCACTCCAGAGTCGCTTGCTGCTGTTTTCATGCACTGTTCTCCTGGTGATGTGCCTGTCACAGCCTGCTGGAGAGCATCTCCTACAGCCACTAAATGTGCCCTGCATCATTTCTTCTATGTCTGTCCCAAAGGAGGTGAATGAAGCTCCTCACAGCCTCATGTGCCAGACCTTTGCCTGGGCTGGTAGCAACTAAACTTGCTGTCTGGCTTCATGCTGCTGGGATGTGCTGGTGCAGCTACAGCCTGGTGGCACCATAAGCATCCTATATGAGTGTCTGTGTTGTTGTCGTCCTCCCCACCCCCAGGTGAGGCTCTTGTGAAACACTGCATGCTCCAGGAGCAGCAGCAGGACCACATCTGTGCACAGGGTTGTGCCCTGGGCAGATGTACAGCACTGTGACTTTGTTCTTTCCTTATTGCCTGGCAACCAGGTACATGCTCCTTCTGCAGAGACGCTGAAGCTCAGCAGGCTGTGAGCATTCTGGATGCCTGGGCGGCTGCTACAAGTGCTGCTCCCACTTCTAGATGGGCTCATGGAGCAGAGAAAGGGCTGGAATCATACCACAGATGGGAATGAGAATGAGAGCAAGCAGGAGGTGAGGGGTTACAATTGACAGATCCCAAACACTGTGGGGATGTAGGGGTGAGCCTGGGGAAGCAGCAGCCATGACTGCCTTTCTGTAGGTAGCTGGAAGGGAACAGGATACAGGCGCTGTATGGGGCTGTCTTCCAGGAGGGCTGTGAGTACATCGGGCATCTGGTGGTGGACTCTGCTAGCTGGTGTAGACCTGGTTCCACTGTGGGAGGGAGGAGGGGAGAGAGTCAGGAGTTGGTTGGGCCCCCTATTTCCTGCTGCTCTGGTCCAGGTAAGGGACTGCTGTCTCACATGTTTGTTCACAGAAGTAATAGTGCAGTCAAGTTCATGGATTTTATTTGTATTTGTAGGGACCTTATCAGGGGCACCAGGGCCTTTTCCAGCAACTCTTGGCTGGAGAATGGATAACCCTGCTGATGGCCTTATCCCTGTCACTTGCCCATGGGAGCTGCTCAAACTGAATGGGGACCCTCTTGAGGTGGGACACAGAGGCAAGACAGAGTATGAATAAAGCTTCCCATGGTATGTGAGTACCAGAGCTTGCAGCCAACCCAGACCCTTCTGCTGGCATCCCAACTTCCTAAAAATACCCCTGAGGAAGACCAAACCTTGTCAGCTGGCTCTCTTCATTTCAGGCTCCATCTACTCCACTCCTGCTTGGAGCAAGCTCCTGCCCCATTCCCACCTGACCCCAGGGCTGAGCTCTTGCTCCTGTGCTCTCACAAAGCTAACAAAAGATTTGCCTCAAGAATGCACAGGTTTCTTCCAACGTCTGTTTTTTTCTGCATATATGTGTAGATATATACACCCCCTTGGGCCCCAGGAGACAAGGACAGGACACCACACAGCATTAGCCCTGAGCACAAGGTTATCTGCAGTCACAGGGTGATGGTAAGTGAGCAGGAGTGGGACAGAGATCCAAGCCACTCTCCCAGGGGATCACACCCTGTGAAGCTGTGTGCTGAAGCTGTGGTTGAGTAATGCCATTAGAGGCCCTTTTGCTTGGGTTTAAGATAATGACCAGAGATGTGCGGTCAGGCTGAACACGCATTGCACATGAGTGGAAATGGGACCATGCAGGCAGCTGTGAGTGCTTCAGTTGCTCTTCGGAAGGAGAAAAAAAACCCTTCATTTTCTCCAGATGCACATTTTAAAGTATCTGTAATGAAAGACAATTGTACATCTTCCTTTTGTAATTGGTCTGTTTGCACTATCAATATGGTACATTTTCTACCTGACTTGCTAATAGGCAATCATTTTCTCTCCTTTTATCTATAAGCAGAAGTGAGCCTCACACAGCAGTTTTGTAGCCATTTTCTAATGTAAAGCTTATACGGGTTGGCTTTCATAATACTTGAAAAGATTAATCTGAAATAATATGCAGCAGAAAAAATGTGAATCCCTGCTAATGGAACTTGAAGGATTTGAATAAGGGATTGATTTTTAAATGTACGAGAGAATGATGGGCTGGAAGAAAAGACACTCTTGGTTTTATCTCTTGATGGTGCTGAATAGTGGCAGATTAAAGAGTGTGGTTGTGGTACATGATCCAAAAGCTTCTGGGCTTTTCCCTCAGCATTGTCCCCTATGGTGTAAGGAGTTGTTGGGAATTACTATGGGTGGAACAGGTGTGCTTCCCACCGCAGTCCAACCGAGGCTACTCTACCACCATCTACCTTGATAAGGCCAAGGCACATAGGAATGGGGACAGTGTGGGGCAGGACAGGCTTTGCTCTGGGTGCTATGAAAGCCCATCCAGCCTGCATCAGCCAGATATCTGACATAATGGGGTGCTGCCATCCTGCTGGCAGCCTGTAAGATGGAGTATCAGCACTGTCCTCAGTCCTGATGCAGGGAAGGTCACTGCTCCAGCCTAGTGCTGTGCCCAGGCTCACCCCAGAGCTAGCCATAGCCATTGGCACCACTGGGCTAGGGCTGTGACCAGGACCAGCCAGGGCTCCTGAGATGTCTCTGCCCCCTCTAGTGATAAAAGCAGTTCTGCTGCTACGGGATGCTGATCCTCGCTCACCATATGTCTGAGCTTCAGCTATGCTCAGAGCAAGAGCTCTTCCTCTCCAGGCTTGAAGCTAAGAGCCCTCGTCACCATCATCTTCACTTATTCTGGCATGCTCTATCCACATCACTGCATCCACAATGGAAGAGCAAGGCATCTGCTCTTAGGAAGCTGCCATCACAAACCAGCTGTTCTTTGTCACCTTCATCAACGCTCTCTGCTGGATAGCCACCTTTCATCCTCAAGCTGCAATCCCTGCTGCAGGTGGAAATACCAGGTGAACCTAAAGCCCAGACAGGACCTTGAAACAGCCCACTACGAGTCCCTGGGTGGGGAGCACCTTGATGCAGGGTCATTGCTCTGGGATGCTCCTGTGTTGGAGAATCACTAAGCATGAAGGTTTCCTCATCAGCCATCAGAGACTGTTAGTACTTTATTAATTACACAGATGGGAAGAGCAGTACCCATCCAAGTCAAACAATCTGCTGCAGTTGCACATGATACAAAACAACAGTCCCTTAAATACAAAATACATATCTCCTAAGTGAGCGTCACCTGGCGCTGAGCTCTACTGCTGTAGCTATATATTAATATTCCAACTGTACAAGTATTTATAGATAGAAAAAAAAATCCTAAAAATATTAGGAGAAAAATCACTCTGCCAAATGTTATTTATTTATATATATATAAAATTATATATATATAAACAGAGACTAGAGGCCCAGTTATTTGTTTGTTTCACCAAAAGAGAGACAGATAGGATGTGTTACATCAAAACTGACACTGGGAATTGCTCCCGTGCGTGGGTCATGTTGCCTTCCAGTTGGAACGATGTCTGGTAACTTAGGTCCCTGCCTGAATGGAGAAACCAGGTCAGCTCCTGGGTGCTGTTAGCTATGGTGGCCAGTTCCTCCATGGAGGAAAAGAAGGGATAGGAAGTAGAACAGTTGCCACTGCAGGGAGTAGCTCTAAGGAGACTGCTCAGCACCCAGGAGGGGCATGGGCTCTGCCACCTGTAGCTGCCCAAAGAATGGTGAATCCAGGACATCACCAGCTCCCAGCTGCCACCCCACCTTACTGCAGCAGCCAGGATGGGACAGAGCCTGGTGCATGTTTGGCCCATGCTTTGCATGTATTGTCCCCTTGTTAGCTGGGATGAGCACAGCCCTTCAGTAGGCTCATGCTGCACTGGTCAAAGCCTTCAGCTGGTGCTGTTGTGAATGCTTGGCTTCCTCCTGTTCCTTGTGCCTTTTTGTAGTTTGGAGGGGATATTACCCCTTCCCAGCCCGCAGCCAACTACAGGGAAAGCAGTTCTGCTGCTCTAGACATATTCTGTACTCTCTAAACACATAGGTTGGCTTCAAAGGATAGACAGGCTTGGAACATAATCCATGCAGTCTCCATTGAAACCTAGTGCACAAAGGAGGACTTCTAGCTGTGTAAGAGCAAGGCACAGGACTAAAGGGCTTTGTCATCTTCTATGAAATTCAGCACCAAAGGTCCAATAGGTTCCTTCTGCACTCAACAAGGGCTGGCCCTTGAGGCATACCTCTATACCTCCTCCTAGCACAGCAGCATCTTCCATTACCAAACATGTTCTCTCAGTGACTCCCTGGCTGTCCCCACCGGGTGACACAACAACCCACCCCTTACCGCCCACTGTTCACTTCCCAACACTGCGCTGCTACCTACGGATGCAGCACCATCTTCTCCGCTCACTTATGCTTTGTTCCATACACCTTCACCCCTGTAGCGGCTCCTGGCTCACAGAGGGGACCCTGCTGCTCACCAGCCCTGGCCATGGATCTGCCATAGCCCCTCTCTTGCCCTCTGCTCACCAGCCATTCCTGTGGAGACCATGGGCCACACAGCTTCATCTCTGCTTGAGGGGCGGCTGAAGCAGCAGCAGGACGGTGGGATGGGGAATGCCCAGCACAGAGTAAAAGGACACTTATAAATATGTGCCTGTAAGTGTGACAGCCTCTGGCTGCCCTTCCTATGCTCCCCTCTGCGAGCCCCAGCACGGATCCACTGGCAAGTCCACATCACAGAAGAGCATCTACCAAGTGCCTCAGATCTTCGTCTCGGGGCCATTGGGACTCAGGACTGGGAAAGAGTCTCGGATCCTCACCAGCTCCATGGCACAGAGGTGGCCAAAAACCTTGTTGTACCACTCGGGAGACCGGCCCCTGAAGAAGGGAAGAGGCAGGAGGAGGTGAGCAGACAGAAGTGCCAAGAAGCAGCATATTGTTTCTTACTTGGGGACTGACACTCAGTGTAGCTCTGGCTGTGATCAGCTAGAGCACAATGACCAGCACTGCATGACAAAAAAGGCAACCCGCCTCCCTCATGCCCCACCGTGCTGCAAAATGGGGGAGTATCTGTGACCAAGCAGGGCTTGCAGCAGCTCAGAGTGATGACCAGACTGTGCCTTTCATCACCCCACCCTTACACCACTACACCCCAGCACAGCTTACCATAGTGAGGAGAGCACAAATGCTATGCTTCAGACACACCAGGGACCCCATGTTTTCTGCAGAAGATTTAAGGGACTTGCTGCTAAACTCAGAGCTACCAGAGGACCTGCCAGCATTGCAACACCAATCTGATGTCTCCTTTCCCTGTAATCATCTGGCAGCTAAAAAACTGGTCCTAGGCAGGCACCACGGTGCATGAGCTGCAACGTTGCCAGGCTGAGCAAGCAGAGGGACAAGCAGCTTCTGCACTAGACCACTACCTGCTGCCACATCAGCATCCCTGACAGCTGATGTGGCAGCACCAAGGGCCCCCGTTACCTGAGGTCTGCTCTGCAGATGTGGGTCACCCTGGAGCGGCCCATAGCACTGGGCTCGATGAGATACTGGGATGTCAGCACAATGGCTTTGACGCCTCCCTCCACTGGCAGCTTGTCATGCTCCACCGAGATGGAGATGAGCAGGCAGGTGCCACGTGGCAGGTCCGTGCACCAGCGCCTGCAGGATAGAGCAGATCAGCTCCTGTCACTGTGAGCACACTCATGGGCAGCCCTTGCGTGGTCCTCAGGGTCTGCATCAGAAGCCTGCGCAGCCCAGAGGGGAACAGCCAGGACTGGGGCCAGATGGGTTCCACCAAACTGAAACCAAATCCTTCCCTGCCCTCACCGGAGCACCATGCAGTCCCTGTGAGGATGGGGTGCCATGCTGTCTGTGACGTAGTGGTAGACCTCCATGTTCTTGTCCAGGGCTTCCACCACTTTGCTCTGCAGCAGATCCTCATCCCAGAGGTGACGTTCCCGCAGCACCCGATGCAGCACTGTGGCAGGAGGGGCCTCGACATCCGTGGAGACCTTCCACAAGCGCAGAGGGTGCCCGTCCCCGACCTGATGGGCCGAGGCAAGGGTTAGGCAGGCTGCCCCATGGTATCCCCACAGTGCTCATCCCCAGAGGCTTCACACATGGTTCTCACTGCCATGGGGCAGTCTGGTGACATCTGCTGGCTAGTGAGGGATTGGGTGGGACAGGAACTACTCTGGCAGATAAAGAGGCACTGGACGCAGGCACAGCCAGCTCCTCTGCTAACTTGATGGGCTCTCTGTGCACCCTCCATCCCAGAGCTGCCCATCTCTCAGCACCTGCTCTGGCCAGGGAAGGGGTTGCTGATCCCTCCTTGCATAACAGAACAAGCACCAAAGAGTTGGTAGCAGATGCCCACAAGACCCAGCATTCATCCTGTACTCATTTCCCCATGTGACCCCAAGCCCCCCTCCACACGCTGGCTCTTACCTTTTTGCAGGAGAGCTCCGTATTCAGAGGCCCTGGGGTGCTCAGCCACCCCTTGAATTTCTCTGATGACTCTTTGAGCAGGTTCTGGACACTCTGCTCAAAGAAGGAGTGTAAATCCTTGCTTTTGCCCTGACACACAAAGTCAGTCAGGGGATGGGGGTAAGCATCTGCTGCCATATAGGAGCTGCTCAGCTGCAGCAAGATGTCATGGGAGACCTACAAAGCAAGAGCATACAGATCTTCAGAAAGACAGAGGTAACCTATGTGGATTTTATGAGTGGTGCTCGGCAGCTAGAAAACCGTAACTCCTCATCCCACCAAGGTAGGAAGGGATGGACACAGCATCCCGGGACATATGTCCTGCAGCTTGCAACCTGCAGTTTCCCAAGATGCAGCTGGGCTTTGCTCCCAGGGCTGACTGACCCTGATGATGGACGGGTGCCCTTATCTTGCCCCTCACTGATACCACAGGACCAGCACCTGCTGGTGAGGTCGCATTTTTCTGCTGGTAGCATCCTGAAAGGGAAACACTGGGCTGGACATGCCTTAGCCACTCACCTGGAAGAGCTTCTTGCAGTCAGCGATCATGTGGGAGAGTCCCTGTGTTGCAGCCATGTTCTCATTGAGGTCCTTCTGGTCAGGCTTCCCCATGGTGCCCCTCTTGTGGATCACCCTGCGGGAATGCAGGCATTGCTAGGACTGAGCTGGCATCCCACTCACCCCTATCCTCTCTATTGCACTGCTTTGTGTCACAGAGCAACAGATCCCTGCTTTGCAAAGCTGTGCTGAGAACATGCACATTTCCACTGCTCATTACCCTGGCCCACTGGTCTCCCATGATGTACAGGGAAGGGATGATGGGACACGGAAGCTGCAGGAAAGCTGGGGAGGCCAGAGCTAGTCCAAACCTTGGGGAGGCGCTTTCCTTCTTGGAGACGTTGAGGTGGAAGATGGAGGGAGCGAGGCACACGGCCAGGTTTCCAGCAGTCATCTGGTTCTCCTCTGCAGAGGCGATGTCACTCAGGAAGTAGAGGAGGGTCTGCAGCACCTCCCGGTTCTCATCGGGCATGAGGATAACAGCCGCCTGCACCGCCTGCAGCCGCTGCTCCTTCGACACGACTGTCGAAGAATGGGGCAAAGCTGATGGTCAGCAGGTCCATCCCTGCAGGGCACCTCCTCTGTCCTAATGAACAGAGAGACACCTCCTCCCTGGGGTACCCCAACTTTCATCCCCAGCCCAGTGCTTACACTGGTAGATCTGCAGGAAGGTTTCTGTCAGCTTGCTAGTGAAAATGGGCTCTGGCAGGTCGCGGAAATACTGCTTCAGCAGGTCAGCTACATCGTATGCTGATTGCCCGTCATAGTTGACGTGGTCAGGGCTGGTTTCATTCATGTGCCGGAGTGCTTGAATTCGGGACTTCACCCCTGACTTCCGGAAAATGCCAACCTGCGGGGTAATAGTAGGTTGGTGCTTGAGCACAGAGCAGGAACCATCCCAGTGGGCTCCCATGGGACAAGCAAGGAAAGCCTTTCCCCAGAGACCTCACTCCTGCAACCCAGAGGAGGAGCCTGAGTGAGGGATGGCCAGAGGCACCAAGAGTCCCAAGGTCTCATCCCCCCACTTCCCCACAACCAAGTACCACAAAAGGTGAGTGAAAAGGACCCCGAAAGCCAGGTTTTCCCCCATATCACACACTGGTGCAGAGCAGCAGGCTCAGAGCCACCATACAGCCATTGCTGGTGGTCATGGCATCACCTGGTCCAGGCACTGGCTGCGGATGTAACGCATCGCCTGCTGGATGCTCTGCGGCAGAGGCTGCCCCGTCCGCTGCACGTTGATGATGGGTGGCACCCCAAAGACCATCTTGTCCCTGTAGCTGGGGACTTTACTGCGCTTCATGAACTTGGGCACAGTCCTGCAGGGTGGAACAGTCTGACATCAGCACAACAAATAGGTCCCTTGGCACCACCTGACAGAGGGGAGTAGGATTCCAGGCAGCACAAATATACAGGCTTCTGCCATACAGAAGTGTGTTTAACATAATAGATATGTGTTTAACATAAACAAGGCAGCTTCTGAGGCACCTTTTATTGAGCCAAAATGCTTCAATACCTGGCTACAAAACTGCTGTCACTCTCTCATGTTGCTGCAGCCTTTTAATACCCCACAAATCCCTGCTGACTTCCTGGATGCAGATGACTCTGGGATCCAGGTATTAACCCCCAGCTCATGCTTGCAAGGAAGCCCATAGCCACACAGAGCAAAACCCACTTTAGTTTCAGCTTTGTCCCTTCCCTCTCCACCACCTTCACACACTGAAGCTGCCCTAGGCTGCATGACCTGCGCTGAGAAGCAGCACCCACAGAGCTACACCACAAAGTCATCATCCTGCTCCCCCTCCCCACCAGCTCACCATGTCCAGGCTTGTTTGTGGGGCACGGAGTACTTCTCCATGATGGCGGTGAGACGGAGCAGGGAGCACTTCTGGAGCAGGTTGAGCTGGGCAGAGGACTGACGGTTGATCTCCATGGAGGCAGAGTCCAGACTGGGCCGGTGTGAGTTCTGGAAACTGTGCCAGCGCAGCTTTCTGTGGGGAAACACTGATGGTGAGAGCTGGTGACCCCCGGAAGAGCCTGCCCTTGTCCCATGGCACCGCTGCTTTGGGGGAATGTGTGGGCACAACAGGGCTGAGCCCAGAGATAACAACACAAGCCCCAGTGCCAAAAATGGTGCTTTCCTGCCCTGGAAGAGGGTGCCAGAGAGAGCAGAAGAGACACCTTCTCTTGCCTCAAAGGACTGCTCCCTCCCCCAGGCTCTCCTGAAACAACCAGCATCCCTTCCCGTTGCACCTCAGGCTCACTGCACCAACACCCAAGGGCTGTACTGCACTACAGCTCTGCCAAGAGACCTGGGGAGAGCTCGGTGCTCAGGATGACACACACCCGCAGGACCATCACTCAAAGGGGACAACTCCAATACCTGCTTTCTCAAGACAAAAGGATTCCCCAAAGAGACAGTGCTCTCTTAGGAATTGCTAAAACCCTTCCCAAAACCATGTTGCTCTGTCAACCTGCTCCAGTGCATCCTCAAGCCCAGAAAGACACAAGGGACATTTCCAGCTAGGAAAAAACACACTGCTCTATACTCCTCAGTGCCTGCCCACAGGCACATGAGCATAGCAGGGGCTAGAAAAGTCACTGAATTCGGCAACGGCTGGAGCTTTGCTAGGGAAAATACAAGGGAGCACTAAGCACACTGGAAACAAGTTCCTCCTTCTCATTTACGCCTGTTATTAGTAAATGAAAAACCATTTTATTACAGGGCTATGCAGGCAGAGAGGCCGCTGCCTGTACCCAGCAGGCAGCAGGGCTGGCAGGCACGGCTTGCAGCCACCAGGGTGCACCAGCGACCCACGATGTGCTCCAACAGCATCTCACCCCTCCTCTCATGGACACTCCCGCTCAAAAGCACCCGTGAGATGGGAATGGGCTCACAGTGGTCCAGGACCGAACTTCCCAGGCACGGTGAAGGCAAGAGGGATGCAGCCTTAGCACCAGCCAGTGCTTACCTGCAGGGCCTGGTGAGCGATGCTCCCACCCCCGAGTCTCGGCGCTCCCGCATCTCAATCTCTTCAGCCTCATTGAGGGAGTTGCCCGTGCTATCAAAGTCACTGGCAGAGGTGCCAACATCTGACATGGACTGCTCTTCGAAGTGCAGGTTGGAGGGTTCCCCTCCGGAGTCAGACTCCTCTTCCTCATCCTCCTCCTCCCCCTCTTCCTCCCCTGTCAGGTCAGGGGAGATGGCTTTATACCAGAGCTCCACCTTCTGCTGCAGCCCCCACATGTGCTGTAATATGTCGTCGAGGTTCTCATAGGTCACCTCCTCGTCCTCCTTACAGAAATCCTCGCTGCTGCCAAACGCCGGCACGTTGTCGTACACACTGACCCTGCTGCCCAGGGAGCTGCAGGAGCTGTGCCGGCAGCGGCAGGCAAAGCCCTGCGGGGAGGATGAGCCCTCCATGCTGCTGCTGCTGCCACCCCTGTCACCCCCCACCAGCCCAACGGGTGCATTCCCGGGTTTCCAGTGGGTCAGGGAGCTGCCGCCCAAAGGACACAAGCTCTCAATTGAGAGGGATTTGGGGAAGGTGCCTGGCTTGTGGTCCCGGGGGATGTAGACCAGGCAGTCCTCAGGGAGTGCCTGATGGTGCTCGTGCTCTCCAGCAGCCCAGTTGCTGCTGGCTGTCATAGCCATTTCGTAGTCCTCCAGATAGACTCCAGTGTGCTTTGAGTCAGAGCTCACCTTGCTCCCACCTGAGCCAAGGAAGCGGTTAGTCCTGTATGATACTGAGAAGAAGCGCTTTTTCCCATGGAAAGAGGAAGACATCCCTCTTTTAGAAGAGTTGGCTTTGGTGGCTGCAATCTCCCCATTACTCTTCAGGGAGCCCCATCCTGGTGCAGCCATGGTGCTGCCATGTGGGGCCGCCTTCTCATCTGAGCTGGCTTTGTCTTTGTCCTTCCTTCGGAGGGACTCAATCCTCTTCAGGAAGCTGTGAGACCGTCGCTTCTTCAGCTTCTCCTTGGAGCCCTCACCATGGCTCGAGGGATGCTCAGGCAAGGAGCGCTCACTCAGGCTGCGGCTGGAGGTGGCGATGGCAGTGGCAGCACGGATAGGGGATGGGGGTTCAGGCAGCACGGCTCCAGTGCCCAGTGTGCCACCTGTGCTGCCACTGCTGTGCAGGGACACGGCCTCTGGGTTGGTGCTGAGGTCTGTGAGGACGCTCTCACGGCTGGATGCCAGCCGCATGGCAGAGCTCAGCACCTCGGAGCCCTGGGAGAGGACGTCGACGGAGCCTACCCGGGACCACCTCTTGCTGTCCCTCTGAAAAGCCCACCTGTTGCTGATGGCACACAGGTCTTCTTCCTCAGAGTCTTCATTCTGTGTGGTTGAGGAAAGGAGATGATCAATTGCTTTGAATTGTGGAGGGTCAGCACATCCCCAAACCCCTTTCTCCCAGGACAAGCACCCCAGAAGAGGACACAGCCACCAGCACACACCTTTAAACCAGTTCTGGTCCCGTTAGGCAGTGGAAGGCTCCTGGAGCCAAAGGCATCATTTTGCCATGCCTGAGGGCCATGCTGCACTAGGAAAAGGAAGCTGACGCTTCCAAGCTACCTCTGATGGCTCCTAGGCAGTTGGGACATCCCTGCGAAGCCTCCTCACAAACTCTTGTCCACACATGGCAGTGCAGTGAGGGATGTGGGGACCTTCCCAGGCCAAAATCAGGACAGTCAGAGCAACTAGGAAACATCCAGAAATTATTTCCATATGCTAAACACCAACATGGTGTGCATTTTCACTGTATTATTCATTAAGGGAAATATAAAAGGTTTTGTTATTAATATCCCAATATTAATTGTTGTTTGGGACACACGGACTTGTTTCACCCATCCCTCCAGGGTCAGGCTTCCTCCTGGAGATGCACTGCTTGGGGGGGGCTCAGTAGAGACCCCGAGAGCAATGCTGCAGGTTGCGGGCACACAGTCCTGCACAGACCACCACGGGTGTCCCAGCCTGTGGATTGCCTGCTGTGCCAGCACCTCAGATTGGCGTGGGGACACCAGGCAAACACAGGCACCTGCTAATCCAGCCAGGCACCCACAGGCCCCTGTCTGTCCTGGGAGACAGTGAAAGAAATCAACAGCAGTGCCATGAGCTCCTGTGTGCCCAGGGGCAGTCCCAGTGCACACTCGTATCAGCTCTGGACAGAGGGTCACTGTCCCACCAGGGAGCACACATACTCAGTCCCTTGAATGCCCAGGACTTACCTGTTTACGCTGAAAGTGAACTTCCAGCTTCATGGAGGCACATGTGTTCAGGGTCATCAGCCTCCTGCAAGAAACCAAGAGAGATTTGACCTGGTCCTGGCCCCTGCTGGGGCTTCAGAGCTTGCTTTTCCTTTTTATGCTGCTTGTTTGAGAGCCCTTGTGCTCTGTCACCTGTCCTGCAGCAACTGTGATTCCAGGGATTGCAGGGACTTGAGGAGCCCAGCACAGCTCCAAGCCTACTCCAGCCAAGAGGTGAAACCGCTCAAGTGCACAAGTGGTACAAGCCCTTTGTTGTGCACCAGCAGGGATTTTGTGAGCGTAGCCATCAGAGGGGCACCATGCTCCCTCAGTGCAGGCACTGGGATGTTCCAGCTGTACCTAAATGCCTGCAGATACCCCAGCACGCGGTGTTTGTTCTCCCACAGCATTGAAGGATGCCTGTCTCCCACTGCTCCAAGCCATGCAGCAAGCGTTTCAGCTCCCTCTGCCTGCTGAGGGCTTGCTTTGGCCATGTCAACAGGCCCTTCACCTTTCTTTAGCCTACAGCTTCAAGTCCCATTCATTTTTCTTTACACAAGTGAATGAATCTCTAGTTAATTCACTTTAATTAGCACCTTCATGAATGCTACTACAAGCATGTCTATTCCAGTGTGTAAGTACCATGTCTGCACAGCTGAAAACCAAACCTTAGAGATGTATTACCAAAACTCTGACTTAATGCCCTTTTGCAATCCCACTGACCCTGACCAGCAGCAGGGTCCCGAAACATATTCTGTGGCAGGATTAAACACATGAAGTCCGGCAGAGGGAGCAAAATGGGGAAACACATGTGCTGAGGGGGAAGAGAACACATCCAGGGGATTCATTTTGTTGGAAAAGCTGCATTTGCCAGTGTCCATCTAGACCTTTTGTAGGCAAATGATGCATGAGGCCACTCCAGCGACAGCTTGGGGGGGCTGGGGACATTCCTGCCCTGTATGGCCCACCCAGCCACACCAGTCCCATGTGTGGCAGGGATGACTTGCTCTGGGCTACTAGCACAAAGCAGTCTCAGAAGCCAGGCAATGACAAAAGGACTTGAAAGCTCAGACAGGGTTAATCAGTCAGAGACTTCTCATTGCCTCTTGCCCAGCTGCCACCACCAGCAGGGAAAACCAGGAGCTCACCAGGAAGTGGCACTGGGGATCCCCTCCTGCCCAGCACAGCAGACTCTTTGTTGAGAAAACAAGTAACAGATGCTTTTCCCATTTTTCCCATTCCCATTTCCCTTTTTCTTCTATGCTCTGTTGGGCAGCAGCACATGTGGGAGGGACAGCGAGAGGCAGCTCTGGTTTCTTGGTATGGGTAGGATGATGTGGCCCAAAAGCCAAGGCAGGGCTGAGTCACCCACAACATTAAATGACACACAGCCTGTCACAACAGATAGACAGCCCTTGGGGTGGGGGCATCCCTAGCTTCAGGTGTTAGCTGGAATCACTGGGAGAGTTCCACCCCAAACACTGTTTGCCTCCCCACAGCAACACACTCTTGGCATCCCCCAGAACTATTTTCAGCACTGCTGCTGAAAGGGATAGCGTGTCCTGGTGGAAAATGTACAGCAGGGCTGTGTTGCCAAGCACCGGATGACTAACGTCACATGGGCACTTGTGAATGCAGAAACCCTGGGACAGAGCAGTTGTTCCAGGAAGAGGAGGGACCCACCAGCACAGACCTCACCTACACAAATCACAGTGCAAACCAAGAGCTCCTGAATCCTGCAGTGAGCACACATAGCTCCTAACAACCCATGCCAGCGCTAATTAGCAGCATACAACTTCCATGGAGCCCATCGCACTGCACCTGTGCTCAGCAAATCCCTCGCTGCCTGATGACCAAGTGAAACCTTATCCAAGGACACAATTTCTGATGCAGACACATCGTTTCCAAACTATTTTGTTCTCAGAGACATTATGGAGCATCCCTGCAAAATAAAGCAGCACCTAACACTGGGCAGACACATCTCTCTGCTCAAGGACCACAGCCTGTGAGGCAGCAGGAGTGGGACAGGGAGAGCACGAGCAGTGGGACAGCAAAACTGTGTGTTTCTTTGTGCCTATGTTCAATTTGAGAGTTCAGCTCTGACCAATCCATTTCCAATCACGTTACACAGGCTGGAGTTAACCAAACTTGAAATTATAACACAACCTGGAAGCCACACAAAGAGAAGAACTATTCCTGGGAAATGTTTCTGTTCACCAGGAGCCCTGCATGTTCAAAATAAAACAAGCTGTCTTGTTCCCGAGCACCATCCAGAAGCAGCCAACTCAAAAGGCCAATGCATCCAAGCTCCTTACTGCAAAGGGAGCAACAAGCTGCAGTCAGGGTGTGAGGGAGTGTTACCTGCACAGGGATTTGAGGGAGTCCTGGTCCAGGAAGCTGTGGTCCTTCTTCACAGCACTGATGTCAAGAGGGAATAGTGAGTCTGGGGAGGAAAGTGAGAGGAAAATCAGTGGCTATTGCCAAACCAGCTGCTCTTCTGGTCAAAAATGCCAGCAGTGAGCATGGGAGGAGGAGACACCAAGGATGGAGAGATGGAGAAGCAGGAAAGCAGTGAGGGGAAAAGTGTGGGAGGCTCTGGGCCATAAGTATGAGTTGGAAGAAGGCAGGAAATGGCTGGGGCACCACACTGCACAGGGAGCTGCCACCCATGACAGCTGTGGCTGCAGGAGGAGAACCATCAGAGAGGGATGGGAACAGATCTCTGCAGGCAGGACTTGAACTGGGCACCTGGCAGCTGCTCTTCCCAAAGGATCACTTTTTGCTCACAGCTCCAGGAGGCAGCCAGCAAAGAGCAAGACATAGATGGAGCAGGTGTGGAAAGGCCAAGGATGTCCTGGTGCCTTGGGGGTGAGCACAAGCCCTAAGTGGGAAGGTGAGAGGGATGAGTCAGGCAAAGGAGAGGGATGGAAACAAGCCCCACCAGCACACCCCTGCTCCCAGCTGAGTACATCTGGAGCCTGGGCTGCACACACTGCATGCAGGGGGGGATGAAGAGCCCTCAACACTTCATGGTGTTTTTTAGAGAGCAGCCACCTCCCAAACTCTGCCCA
The DNA here is from genome assembly GCA_024733675.1 of Psilopsiagon aymara. NCBI lineage: Eukaryota > Metazoa > Chordata > Aves > Psittaciformes > Psittacidae > Psilopsiagon > Psilopsiagon aymara. Next base: position 3,479 of record JANRGW010033994.1, on the reverse strand, counting down.
AGAGACATTCTGGCATCCCATAAGGCAATACATTACGCTTGCACTGAGCACTGATCAATGACTCCCTTCTCCCATTTATCCCCCATCCTCCACATTACCTCCCTTGGCTGCCTCTGTATTCATACCCACTGCAAACACTTGCTGAACTACTGAATTGCCGATGGTTCTCCGCAGCCTACCAGCCCTCAACCTCAGCAGCCACCCCGAGGACTCCTCACAGCCCTGCCCAAAGGCGAAAAGTTCAGGAATGCAGGAAAGTGAGCATAGTGGCTTGTTCTCCAGGCCATGTCCACATCCGGGGCTTAGAAGTTTTAACACTTGATCGTTTAATTAGTAAACAATCCTCTCTATCCTCCCCCCAGAGCAATATGGGCTCTCCCCACAGAGCGGGGGAGAAAACCAATTGACAATTGGTTATAGTACCAAGTATTGGAGATTTGAGATATGAGCAGGGACTGGGATCAGCAGCTCTCACCTTCATAAAGCTGGGCATACTGGGGGAACCCCGCAGCTCGCAGCCAGTCACAAGCTTTCTTGGCTTCAGTTTCTGAAAGAAAGCAAAGGACCAGCCTGAGCATCCTGCCAATTCTCCAAGAGCAGAGCAACCTGCTCCTCCCAGCTCCCATGGTGCCCATCCCATGGTTTATGTGCACAAAGCAGAGGAAATACCCGGCGGCAAAAAGAAGAGCTGAGAAGCGCTAATGGGTCCCAATGGTCCCAATTCGGAGTGCAGGAGGGCTCTGCCCAAGGCAGCAGAAGCTGCTTGGCTTTAGCCTTTCCACCAGCACAAGGCAAAGAGCAGGAGTGAGAGGACCACAGGACACAGATTTAACCTTTCAATGAAACATTTAATTTCCGAACCCACCAAACCAAATACAGACCTTGCCAGGCAAGAGAGGAAGATCTTTGGTTTCAGTCAGTAGTTCGGAGCTCATCAAAGCTTAGGGCTGGTCACCTCTGCAAACATCCTCCAGAAAAGCTTGCCAAAAAAGCCTTTCCTTCTCCCTCCTCCTTCCCACCACCCCAGACCACCCCACCTTTTCTTTCAAGCTCATGTTCATCCTTGCAGGCACCAAACCCTGATGGTTTCCTACATTCCCTCCTGGCCAGTTCCCATTCCTCACACATGGCTCAGCTATCACTCAGACAAACCCATCCAACACCCAGCACTGTTTTCTGGGAAATTTCACCAATTTCGAGAACTTGAGGCAAACCAGCCCAAAACTCATGCAGCCAAAGCAAGCTGCTGCCTGGTGTCAGCAGACCATCGCTCTGCTGAGATTTATACTTCTGAGGGTGACAAATATTTGACCTCAACTGCAGAAATTGCAACAGCAGCTTCAGGGTCTCACCCATGCCTCTTGGAGGCACTACTCAGCACAGACTGGACTGAGGCTGCATCCACCCAGAGCAGACAGCATTGAAACACCCCAGTTTCATCATACCCACCAACAGCCTCAGCTGAGAGCTCTGGCTGCATTTCCAATTACAAAGCTACAGCAGAGGGGAAAAAAAGGCTCAAAACAAGCAGTTCCATTAAGGATAGGACCAAGCCAAAGCCCTGGACCCAAACACTTCAGAAATTTTGGGAAGATGTTTTGGAATAAGCATCTGCATCTGGGTCCAAACCGTGCAGCTGTCCCAAGCTGTGCTTGAGCCCAGTGAAATCCTGAGACTGACCCTCTGGCCCTCAACGGGGCTGAAAACCAATAATACCAATGGAAACCTCAACCCTGGAGCTCAACTGGGTCAACACAGTCCCCATGGAGCACCACATCCCGCCAGCACACCTCTGCAGGAAAACGCGTCTGATGAGATGGCACCAACATTCACAACACAACTCACATCAACACAGCTTTCAGAAACCTCTGCAGAGCACCTCTGTGACAAGCAGGGTTGAAGGATGGACATCTCCCTTAGCTCCCCCCTGCTGATAGACCCTGCCAGACCCCTCCTCCTCTTTCACTCACAATGGGATCACTGACCATGGGGCTGCAGCTCAGGGTGCCCCAGCCAAGAATAGAAACACCAACCTCCCCCTTGATATTTCCACATGATGTCCTGACCCCCCGCTGCCTACCACCCCTAAGGAGAGACTGATCTGGGATCTCCCTCAGAGAGGGCAACTGAGGGCAGCCAGAACCAGAGCCATGTGCCGAGCTTACCCCTGACAGCAGAAGGGCTGAACTGGTAGAAGAGCATGGCTGGGGGACGTGCAGGACCCCTGTGACACCCAGCATGGCCACGGCCACTGCACCAGGCCGAGGAGCAGCCGGGAGCCAGGGCTGCAGCCGGCAGCCGGATGCTCCCATGAGCTCAGCTGCCCATTGCCTTGGTGGAAATGAGGAGTCAGAGCACGACATTTCCTTCCCCTCCGCTGCCACCTCCTCCCAGTGCAGGAACAGGCAGGGGGGGATCGTATGTTCCTCCTCACCCTGTTTTGGAGCTGGGTCCAAGGCTTTGACCGCTGCAGCAAGCCCAGCATCCCCCTGGAGCCTGACAGAGCAGGGACAGAACCCACTGAGGGGAGGGGGCTCTGCCCAGCCCAGGCAGGAGCCCTTCCATGTCACAGCACAGGCACAGAAAAGGTTTCCAAGTGTCTGTGTCCTAGACAGAGCCATCAGCCAGCTTCCTCCTCCCACCGCCCTTCCCACAGATGTGCTTTCCCAGGGAAGTGCAGGAAAGGATGGGCAGGCAATACTCCCACTGAGCACACCAGTGAGTGGTGAACCACACCAGGGCCATGGCCAAATGCTCTGCATGGGGTCCCCAGCCCTCTCTGTCACCTCCCTGGGAGCTCTTTGGCCAGGACAGGGCAATGGGGGGGCCGAAATCCACACTGAGCAGCCAGCAGCACAAGTGCCTGTGTGGAAATCCAGCCCAAGCCCCCAGATCCACTGCCTGGAGACCCTCCGCTGCCTCAAGGGGGTTAAAGAAGCCATAAGCAGCAGTAATGGAGATGGGTTTCCAACTGGGAAACCCATATGTCCACCTGGGAAATGTGTATATCTCCAGGCATACAGATTCTCTGGTGTCTAATAAAGGCTCATTTCATGCTACACTCACCCTCAGCCAGGTCAGGAAGATCGTCTGGACAGTAAATGATTTTCAAAAGCTTCTATCAACTTCATATCTTTGAGATCTATAGTTTAAACATGGCAGAAATTATCCCATTCCAGTTGTGCTGTGCGAGGAGCAGGCACGCAGACACCGGCGGACAGGCACATAAACATGCACGGAGCCCACTCTTCCCTAAGAAACTAGGACAAATCCCACAAAGCCACCTTCTCACCACACACCAAACCCAAGCTCAGAGGAGCCCAAACATCCTCTGTGCATGGGCAGCCATGGAGCCAGTCTGCAGTGGTGTGAGTCGCATGTGCCAGCCAGAAAGAGGCTCTCATTTTGCCAGTGAAAGTGGAAGCAAAGGATGAAAGTCAACATGAGTGGAAATAAAGGGCAAAATTCCCCCAATCATG